>JAKUCM010004340.1:0-53698 GCA_023374145.1 Lepidium sativum | reverse complement strand
GAAGAGAGAGAGACCAATATTAATATATCATTAGCTTAAATACATATAATTGATAAGTGTAATTTACTATCCCTTATTTTGCATTTCCTGGTACGAAATTCATGAGTTCAGAGTGTTTGTTCCCTTATTTTTGTTTAGAGAAAACCTAAAATATTGATGTGAACATATCTAAATAAAATCTACTTGTCATATCCTCACATTTTAAGATGAAAGCCTTATTTTGGTCTATATAAAGTTTATGTTATTTCTTAGTCTATTTAAAGCAGAAATAACAAAAAATTATGTGGATTTTTTGAAGACAATATTGAATTAGAAGAGTGACATGCATTCTAGCCATATCAGAAAGATGTTTTAAAATTGAAGTCTCTATTTTTATCTGTCTCATTATGTAATTTCAAAATCTCTAAACATAAAGCTACTCGTAATGTAAAAAGTTAGTTAATAATATAGTATTTTATTTCGTCCTTTCACCTTGGATAATTTTTTTAAATATATTTTTGAATTGACAAACTTGTTTTTGTCTTTAGTCCTCCTATCATTTTCATTTTTCAAATTACTTTTTAATATGAATTGTCTGAAATATAAAATGTAGCTGTAAACAAAAAAGCGACCAACGATCACTTATACACGTTCATTTTTATTTATTTTTACTATATATTTGGTTTAATATATTTTTGTCTTTTTGAGTGTACCTGTTTATGAATCCAGATAAATCTTCATTTTCTATAGTTACTTTCATAATCTAGTACCCTTTTTCTTAAGTTTATTTTTTGATTGATTTTTTTTCTTGATTGCTGATTTAGGTTTTTGATTAATTATTTCAGAAACTGAAAAATAAAATAAATGTTGAGAATTTTGAACAACTGAATTGAAGGTGTGTCTCCATTTAAAATCATGGATAAAGCTCTTGAAAAGTTCGGAGGACGACATCGCAATTGCTTTTAGGTAGAATTGATTTTGAAGCAGTAGTTGAAGAAATAGATGAAATAGAGAAAGAATATAAAGGTAAAAATAGAGACGGAACTTTAGTGTTGTATTCAAGGTGAAGATATGTTAACGTACAGAGAGTATATACCATCTAGAGATTAGGGTTTAGCATGTCTCTATAGACATCTGCACAAAACGTTAAAACCGTGTTTGATCCCAAGAAGTCTGTAAACCAATTATGCAATGATATCTTCTCTCTCTCTTTGACCGCTATTGAAGGTACAAAAATATACAATTTGATCTTCTCTGTTTTGTATCTCTTTAGGTGGATCAGATTTGTGGGCTTTTGTGATGCTTGACATCTATGCCCAATTCTGATAAATTTGGACCTTAATATCTCCTATATCCGTTCCTTCAAACTTGAGGTGGGTGGACCTGCTATACCAAGTTTGAAACGCAAACTTTGAAATGGATGACGAGATAATGGTTTAGTGAAGATGTATGTTAACTGATATTGAGCAGAGATGTGTCGTGTCTCGATTTGTCACAAGACAACTTGTTCTCTGATGTAGTGATAATCATAACCAGAGTGTTTGGATATGCTGGTTATAGCTGGAATTGCTGCTAAGTTAGACAGCTCAAAGATTGTCATACTATAACAGAGTCAGGCCATGTTAAGGAATTCCAAGATTAGTAACCAGAATTGAGAGCCAAGTAATCTCTTATGCAGTAGAAGCTAAAGCATCGATATTCATATTCAGTGCAAGACCTTGAGATTGTATGGTTGTCTTTTACCTGACCAAGTGAGTAAGTTGAAACCAAGAAACGTGCAGAAACCAATTATGGAACGACGAGTTTCCTGGCAACCGGCCTAATCACTGTGACTGTAAGCGGATATCGTGAAACTGGTGTCTTTTCTGGTATATGAATACCCATGTCCACAATGCCTTTTACGTACCATATAAGGCGGTTTAGAGAGTAGAGTGGGACAATGCATACTCTGACACACAAATTTGACAACAAATTAAATGTCATGATGAGTAATAGTGAGGTGTTCAAGCTTACCTGCCAAGCTCCAGAATTATGTGGTTATCAGAAACACTTCAGAGTAAAGGGTATCAATCTTCTGAGGAAGTGGTGTTGAGATAGAGTTACAATCCAACATAACATCATTGTTCATTTATTATACGCAAGGGAAACCAATGGTTCTGTTACTATATGTTGATGGCATTATACTTACCAGTAGGGATAATGAACTCTTCAACATCTTTTGAGAGCTCTTAACAACAAATTCTCTATGAAGGATCTTGGAACTCATTATTACAACTCTTGACAACATCTTCACTATTTTGTGTCTCTTTAGTGGATCAGACTTGTGGGCTTTTGTGTTGCTTGACATTTATGCGTAATTCTTATAAATTTGGGACCTTAATATCAGCTATATCCTTTCCATCAAACTTGAGGTGGCTGGACCTGCTACACGAAGTTTGAAAACGCAAACTTTGAAATGGGTGACGAGATAATGCCCTTAGTGAAGATGTCTGCTAACTGATATGAGTAAAGATGTGTCGTGTCTCGATTTTTCCCAAGACAACTTGTTCTCTGATGTAGTGATAATCATAATCAGAGTATTTGGATCTGTTGTGAAGACCTGGATTGGTGCTAAGTTAGACCAGCTGAAAAATTGTCACACTATAACAGAGTCAGACCAGGTTAAGAAATGCCAAGATCAGTAAGCAGAATTGGGAACCAAGTAATCTCTTCTGCACTAGAAGCTAGAGCTCGATATTCAGCTTCAGTGGGATACCCTGAGATTGTATGTTATAATTTAGCTGACCAAGTGAGTAAGTTGGAACCAAGAAACGTGCATAAACCAATTGTGGAACGACGAGTTCCTTGCAACAAGCCCAATCATTGTCACTGAAAGCGGATATATGAATACCTATGCCCACAATGCCTTTTACGTACCATATAAGGCAGTTTAAGAGAGAAAAGTTGGAGATTGTGGGACAATGCATACTCTGACACACAAATTTGACAAAAAGTTGAATGTCATGACGAGTAATAGTGAGGTGTTGAAGCTTACCTGCCAAGCTCCAGAATTATGTGGTTTCCGGAAACACTTCAGAGTAAATGGTATCAATATTCTCAGGATGTGGTGTTGAGATAGAGTTACAATCTGACATACCATCATTGTTCATTTTACTATACGCAAGGCAAAACTATGGTTATGTTACTATATGTCGATGGCGTTATACTTACCAGCAGTGATGATGAACTCTTCAACATCTTTTGACAGCTCTTAACAACATCTTCTCTGTTTTGTATCGCTTTAGTGGATCAGACTTGTGGGCTTTTGTGTTGCTTGACATTTATGCACAATTCTGATAAATTTGGACCTTAATTTCTCCTATATCCCTTCCCTCAAACTGAGGTGGCTAGACCTGCTACACATAGTTTGAAACGCAAACTTTCAAATGGGTGACAAGGCTTACTGAAGATGTCTGCTACTGATATTGAGTAGAGATGTGTCGTGTCTCGATTTTTCCCCAAGACAAATTGCTCTCTGATGTAGCTGATAATCATAATAAGAGTATTTGGATATGCTGTGAAGAGCTGGATTGGTGCTAAGTTAGACAGCTGAAAAATTATCACACTATAACAGTTAGACAAGGTTAAGGAATTCCCAAGATCAGTAAGCAGAATTGAGAACCAAGTAATCTCTTCTGCAGTAGAAGCTAAAGCTTTATATTCAGCTTAAGTGGGATACCGTGAGATTGTTATGTTGTCATTTAGCTGACCAAGGGAAGTAAGTTGGAACCAAGAAACGTGCAGAAACCAATTGTGAACCGATGAGATTCCTTGCAACCAGCCCAATCTCTGTCAGTATAAGCAGATATCATGAGACTGGTGTCTTTTCTGGTATATGAATAAACCATGTCCACAATGGCTTTTACGTACCATATAAGGCGGTTTGAGAGACCAGAGTGGGACAATGCATACTCTGACACACAAATTTGACAACAAATTATGTGGTTTCCTTAAACACTTTAGAGTAACGGGTATCAATCTTCTGAGGAAGTGGTGTTGAGATAGAGTTACATTATGACATACCATCATTGTTCATTCATTAAACGCAAGGCAAAACAATGGTTCTATTACTATATGTTGATGGCATTATACTTACCAGTAGGGATGATGAACTCTTCAACATCATTTGAGAGCCCTTAACAACAAATTCTCTATGAAGGATCTTGGAACTCATTTTTACAGTTCTTGGCAACATCTTCTCTATTTTGTGTCTCTTTAGTGGATCAGACTTGTGGGCTTTTGTGATGCTTGACATTTATGCCTAATTCTTATAAATTTGGACCTTAATATCTCGTATATCCCTTCCCTCAAACTTGACGTGGCTGGACCTGCTACACCAAGTTTGAAAAGCAAACTTTGAAATGGGTGACGAGATAATGGTTTAGTGAAGATGTCTGCTAACTGATATTGAGCAGAGATGTGTCGTGTCTTGATTTTTCCCAAGACTAACTTATTCTCTGATGTAGTGATAATCATAATCAGAGTATTTGGATCTGCTGTGAAGAGCTGGATTGGTGCTAAGTTAGACAGCTGAAAAATTGTCACACTATAACAGAGTGAGACCATGTTAAAGAATTCCAAGATCAGTTCAGAATTGAGAACCAAGCAATCTCTTCTACAGTAGAAGCTAAAGCTCGATATTCATATTCAGTACAAGACCTTGAGATTGTAGGTTGTCTTTAAGCTGACCAAGTGAGTAAGTTGGAACCAAGAAACGTGCAGAAACCAATTGTGGAACGACGAGTTTCCTTGCAACCAGCCCAATCACTGTCACTGTAACCGGATTTATGAATACCCATGTCCACAATGCCTTTTACGTACCATATAGGCTGGTTTAAGAGAGCAAAGTTGGAGATTGTGGGACAATGCATACTCTGACACACAAATTTGACAACAAATTGAATGTCATGACGAGTAATAGTGAGGTGGGGAAGCTTACCTTCCAAGCTCCAGAATTATGTGGTTTCCAGAAACACTTCAGAGTAAATGGTATCAATCTTCTGAGGAGGTGGTGTTGAGATAGAGTTACAATCTGACATACCATCATTGTTCATTTATTATACGCACTGCAAAATAGTGGTTCTGTTACTATATGTTGATTGCATTATACTTACCAGTAGTGATGATGAACTCTTCAACATCTTTTGACAGCTCTTAACAACATCTTCTCTGTTTTGTATCGCTTTAGTGGATCAGACTTGTGGGCTTTTGTGTTGCTTGACATTTATGCCCAATTCTGATAAATTTGGACCTTAATTTCTCATATATCCCTTCCCTCAAACTTGAGGTGGCTAGACCTGTTACACCAAGTTTGAAACGCAAACTTTGAAATGGGTGAAGAGATAATGGCTTACTGAAGATGTCTGGTAACTGATATTGAGTAGAGATGTGTCATGTCTTGATTTTTCCCAAGACAACTTGTTCTCTGATGTTGTGATAATCATAATCAGAGTATTTGGATCTGCTGTGAAGAGCTGGATTGGTGCTAAGTTAGACAGCGTAAAAATTGTAACACTATAACAGAGTCAGACAAGGTTAAGGAATTCCAAGATCATTAAGCAGAATTGAGAACCAAGTAATCTCTTCTGCAGTAGAAGCTAAAGCTCGATATTCAGCTTCAGTGGGATACCTTGAGATTGTATGTTGTCATTTAGCTGACCAAGGGAGTAAGTTGGAACCAAGAAACGTGCAGAAACCAATTGTGGACCGACGAGTTTCCTTGCCACAAGCCCAATCACTGTCACTGTAAGCAGATATCATGAGACTGGTGTCTTTTCTGGTATATGAATACCCATATCCACAATGCCTTTTACGTACCATATAAGGCGGTTAGAGAGAGCAGAGTGGGACAATGCATACTCTGACACACAAATTTGACAACAAATTAAATGTCATGATGAGTAATAGTGAGGTGTTGAAGCTTACATGCCAAACTCCAGAATTATGTGGTTTCCATAAACACTTTAGAGTAAAGGGTATCAATCTTCTGAGAAAGTGGTGTTGAGATAGAGTTACAATCTGACATACCATCATTGTTCATTTATTTTACACAAGGCAAAACAATGGTTCTATTACTATATGTTGATGGCATTATACTTACCAGTAGGGATGATGAACTCTTCAACATCTTTTGAGAGCTCTTAACAACAAATTCTCTATGAAGGATCGTGGAACTCATTAATACAGCTCTTGGCAAAATCTTCTCTATTTCGTGTCTCTTTAGTGGATCAGACTTGTGGGCTTTTGTGTTGCTTGACCTTTATGCCTAATTCTTATAAATTTGGACCTTAATATCTCGTATATCCCTTCCCTCAAACTTGACGTGGCTGGACCTGCTACACCAAGTTTGAAAAGCAAACTTTGAAATGGGTGACGAGATAATGGTTTAGTGAAGATGTCTGCTAACTGATATTGAGCAGAGATGTGTCGTGTCTTGATTTTTCCCAAGACTAACTTATTCTCTGATGTAGTGATAATCATAATCAGAGTATTTGGATCTGCTGTGAAGAGCTGGATTGGTGCTAAGTTAGACAGCTGAAAAATTGTCACACTATAATAGAGTGAGACTATGTTAAAGAATTCCAGGATCAGTAAGCAGAATTGAGAACCAAGCAATCTCTTCTACAGTCAAAGCTAAGCTCGATATTCATATTCAGTACAAGACCTTGAGATTGTAGGTTGTCTTTAAGCTGACCAAGTGAGTAAGTTGGAACCAAGAAACGTGCAGAAACCAATTGTGGAACGACGAGTTTCCTTGCAACCAGCTCAATCACTGTCACTGTAACCGGATTTATGAATACCCATGTCCACAATGCCTTTTACGTACCATATAGGCTGGTTTAAGAGAGCAAAGTTGGAGATTGTGGGACAATGCATACTCTGACACACAAATTTGACAACAAATTGAATGTCATGACGAGTAATAGTGAGGTGGGGAAGCTTACCTTCCAAGCTCCAGAATTATGTGGTTTCCAGAAACACTTCAGAGTAAATGGTATCAATCTTCTGAGGAGGTGGTGTTTAGATAGAGTTACAATCTGACATACCATCATTGTTCATTTATTATACGCACTGCAAAACAGTGGTTCTGTTACTATATGTTGATTGCATTATACTTACCAGTAGTGACGATGAACTCTTCAACATCTTTTGGCAGCTCTTAAGAACATCTTCTCTATGAAGGATCTTGGAACTCATTAATACAGCTCTTGGCAACATCTTCTCTATTTTGTGTGTCTTTAGTGGATCAGACTTGTGGGCTTTTGTGTTGCTTGACCTTTATGCCTAATTCTTATAAATTTGGACCTTAATATCTCGTATATTCCTTACCTTGAACTTGAGGTGGCTGGACCTGCTACACCAAGTTTGAAACGCAAACTTTGAAATGGGTGTCGAGATAATGGTTTAGTGAAGATGTCTGCTAACTGATATTGAGTAGAGATGTGTCGTGTCTCGATTTTTCCCAAGACTAACTTATTCTCTGATGTAGTGATAATCATAATCAAAGTATTTGGATCTGCTGTGAAGAGCTGGATTGGTGCTAAGTTAGACAGCTGAAAAATTGTCACACTATAATAAAGTGATACCATGTTAAGCAGAATTGAGAACCAAGCAATCTCTTCTACAGTAGAAGCTAAGCTCGATATTCATATTCAGTACAAGACCTTGAGATTGTAGGTTGTCTTTAAGCTGACCAAGTGAGTAAGTTGGAACCAAGAAACGTGCAGAAACCAATTGTGGAACGACGAGTTTCCATGCAACCAGCCCAATCACTGTCATCGTAACCGGATTTATGAATACCCATGTCCACAGTGCCTTTTACGTACCATATAGGGCGGTTTAAGAGAGCAAAGTTGGAGATTGTGGGACAATGCATACTCTGACACACAAATTTGACAACAAATTGAATGTCATGATGAGTAATAGTGAGGTGTTGAAGCTTACCTGCCAAGCTCTAGAATTATGTGGTTTCCAGAAACACTTCAAAGTAAATGGTATCAATCTTCTGAGGAGGTGGTGTTGAGATAGAGTTACAATCTGACATACCATCATTGTTCATTTATTTTACGCACTGCAAAACAGTGGTTCTGTTACTATATGTTGATTGCATTATACTTACGAGTAGTGATGATGAACTCTTCAACATCTTTTGGCAGCTCTTAACAACATCTTATCTGTTTGTATTGCTTTAGTGGATCAGACTTGTGGGCTTTTGTGTTGCTTGACATTTATGCCCAATTCTGATAAATTTGGACCTTAATTTCTCTTACATCCCTTCCCTCAAACTTGAGGTAGCTAGACCTGTTACACCAAGTTTGAAACGCAAACTTTGAAATGGGTGAAGAGATAATGGCTTACTGAAGATGTCTGGTAACTGATATTGAGTAGAGATGTGTCATGTCTTTATTTTTCCCAAGACAACTTGTTCTCTGATGTAGTGATAATCATAATCAGAGTATTTGGATCTGCTGTGAAGAGCTGGATTGGTGTTAAGTTAGACAGCGTAAAAATTGTAACACTATAACAGAGTCAGACAAGGTTAAGGAATTCCAAGATCCGTAAGCAGAATTGAGAACCAAGTAATCTCTAGTGCACTAGAAGCTAAAGCTCGATATTCAGCTTCAGTGGGATACCTTGAGATTGTATGTTCTCATTTAGCTGACCAAGGGAGTAAGTTGGAACCAAGAAACGTGCAGAAACCAATTATGGAACGACGAGTTTCCTTGCAACCAGCCCAATCACTGTCCCTGTAAGCAGATATCATGAGACTGGTGTCTTTTCTGGTATATGAATACCCATTTCCACAATGCCTTTTACATACCATATAAGGCGTTTTAAGAGAGGAGAGTGGGACTATGCATACTCTGACACACAAATTTGACAACAAATCAAATGTCATGATGAGTAATAGTGAGGTGTTGAAGCTTACCTGCCAAGCTCCAGAATTATGTGGTTTCCTGAAACACTTCAGGGTAAAGGGTATTAATCTTCTGTGGAAGTGGTGTTGAGATTGAGTTACAATCTGACATACCATTTTGATGAATGATATATATGGCATAAGATTTTTTATGTAGAATCATACCACTTGTGTAAGACTATACTTCGATATCAAGAAAGTAATGAGGAGTTCCAAGATCCTTCATTGAGAATTTGTTGTTAAGAGCTGTCAAAAGATGTTGAAGACTTCATCATGACTGCTGGTAAGTATAATGCCATCGAAATATATTAACAAAACTAATGTTTTGCCTTGCATATAATAAATGAACAATGATGGATCTCATATATTGCAGAGAAAGCCATAGTCCAAAAGATAAGTATTAAAGGTATCAAACCATGCTCTAGGCGCATGCTTGAGGCCAGCAAAGCTTTGGTGAATTTACACACATGATGTGTTTCTGAGGATCTTCAAATCCTGCGGTCGAAGTATATAAACCGGCTCATTTAACTTTCCATGAAGAAAGTTGTTTGCAACTTCGAGTTGCTTGATAGTCCACTCTTTTGTTGTAGATATGTCAAGAATAAGATGTACAGTGGTTGTTCTAACAACAGAACTAGATGTTTCAAGATAATCAAGCCCTTCTTCTTGATCGAATCCCTTGGCAACAAGACGAGCTTTATGTTTATTATTGGAGGTACTAAATCAATATGATGGTTGTCACAAATTCAAAAACGAAAGAGAGTATAAGAAACAAAGTAAATAACACAAAACAGAATCAATAAAAGCAAAGATAATATGCAATTAAAGAGGGGTTCTTGAGGGAAGAGATCAATGACTAATTCACTCTCAAGGGGTTCTAGGGCTTCCTTAACAGCCTATTTAGTAGACCTCTAGGTGATAAATTTAAGAAAATTAAAGTCACTATCATGAAAATAAACTCAACCTAGAATGCAATCTGATCTAACTCTCATTATCAATCCACAAACAAAAAAGCATTAAGAAACAACCTACTCTAGCTAATACGCAACCTAAACAATTAATCTATTGAGCTAGGAAGGCAAATCTCATATTTAAGTTCATTCAAGCATTTTCACAAACACCTAATGGGTGGAAAAATGCCTAAGATCATTTTCAAATAGCTAAGATGAACTAAGCATAAAGAATACATAAACTGAAGACATTTATATATGAATAATCTTAAGAAAGCTTGGTGACCCCTAGATATAAACTAATTTAACTCATTTTCTCAAGAACCCTAGAAGATCTACTCAATCTCAATCTTAAAATGCATAAACCCATAACAAAGAGGCTACAAACATGGATAAGGGTTTCTTACCCTTCTTGGAAAACCCTACTTAAAAGTCAACATAAAGTCCGGGTTTTGGAAAATGGCCAATTCGACCGAATATGGTCGAGTGCATGTGTAACTTTGAAACAGGCATCTTCTAGAATGGATTCGGACAGTGGTGATCAGATGAAGGTGAACTCAAGCATGGTTGGTCGAGTTAGGTGGTCGAGTGTACTTGAGAGTCCTCAAAAACAACTTTACGTGCTTCAGTTCGATGTTTCTACACATTTTGGATGGAACTCGACTACATGTTGGTCGAGTTGATCAAAATCTGGCCCTTAGCTGCTTCTTGTGCTCAGTCTTCAAATCCAATCCTATCATTGCTCATATCCAGAATGCTCCAAAAGTACCTAGAAATCATTCAAAATACAAGATGTATGCAAATGAGCCTAAAATGACTCTAAAATGATGGAAATTGTGTGGAAATGTATGAATAATGTGCTAAATAAGAAAAAGACCTATAGAGCTAAGAAGGCAGAGAGATTGCAGACAAAATAAATATCTTCCCTCAAATAAGCAACTCATCAGATCAAAAACCGTAATCCACAAGTAAACCCATGTACCCTTGGAAATGCCACAATTTACTTGCATTTAAGCTTAGCATCCAATCCTAAGATCCCTAATACTTAAGCCGGTTTCTAAGAACACATATCAAAATCCTAAATTCTATAGATAAATGCCTCAAGAGGGACTATCGATCAATGAATAAATGATTCAACCTCCTTGAACTTAACGTGACTCATTTGATTAAGAATAATCATATTTTATTGTTTTTGTTCAGCTTCTGACAAGCTCATGGTTTTTGGATCCACAACCACTCAAAGTACACTTCACGTCCTTCTTGGGGATCCGTAAACATGAGAGGGTTGCTTCATGTCCTTCTATCAACTTTCTTAGTGAGACACAAAAATGTACGGGTTTACACATATTTCCCGCTTACCTTATGTATCATTGAATGAGTTGGGTTTTTACGAAGTCACCTTTACTTTATGTTAGGTTAAGTTCAAGGAAAGAAAACATTCAATGTATCTCAAGGTCCTAATTTGGCAGTTTAAATTCAATTAGAAGGAAACAAATCATGTCATTTTGATATACAACACAAGCAAAAATTTCCTTGATGAACGATCTACCCATCAACTATCTAAAGTGAAGATCGCTTGTGAAAACCTAAAACACAAGAAAACATAAAAGAAACAAATAAAACAGCAAGCAAATATGTACATGGATATCATGTGACTTCCTCCCAGGTGAGCTTGTTCAAATCCAATCCATGATAATGTTCACGTCCACAATGCTCCAAAAAGTACCTTGAAATGTATACAATGAAAGTGCAAAGTGTGAAAATAAGCCTAAAAGGACACTAAAATGATGGAAATGGTGTGGATATGTATACAAAATGTGTTGAATAAGATTTCTAAACATGGTAAAATGCAGACGTATCAAGTGAGTATTGGTCGGGTTCGTATGTGAAGATTCATGAACTTGTAAAGTCTCTGTTAGTTTTTTAAGCAATTAGACAATTATCAATTGACTAATCTAGCAAAAATCCTAAGCCCTAGGTCTTGTATTAACTTAATTGAATCTGAAAAATAGGGAACTCGATTATACCTGAGGTTTGATTGGTGCAGTGGAGATAAGATCAGGTATAAGATCAGCAAGTGCTCCAAGTGTAGCACCTCTATTGATAGTCCACATGCACACAAGTAAGAGAGAAGTCTGCTAGTTGAACTAGGATTAATTTAGGCCCAGCGCAAAACACTTAATTAATTCTTAGTTTAATTAGGATTAATCTAGGCCCAACCCAAAACACCTAATTAATTCCTAGTTGAATTAGGATTAATTTAGGCCTGGCCCATAACACATGTTCTCATCCGAAACCATGTATTATTACGCTCAAGTCATGAATCATTCTTATAATGATCATTCCCTATTGAATTGTATCCATTTGCTTAGGTGTGTGACCCAATAGGATCATATAGTACTAGCAGTGAGTATCTCAACTCACAGATTATAAGTGGACTCTAGCAAGCCATTACAACCCCTAGTACCATATGACTTTTTCTAATCTCGATGTTTGATTCGACTGCACGAGTAAGTACAAATGATTGCAGGACATTTCCAACAATCTCCCACTTGTAATGGAATCATATATTCCTAAAATCCCTTTGTTTCCATATCTCTATCTGCTCTAAGGCAAGATTTGTGTCCTCCTTATTTTAATGAGCCAGATCAATGTTCATCGAATTTGAATTTGTACTGATAGAGCAAACAAGCGTTTATCACCTTGTTTGAGCACGACCATGCATTTTACAGTATCAAATCATTCAAAGGGCCCAAAGATATATTTCTCCCGTATATAGGAGGGACAAATTCCATCTTGTTTCATTCTCTGATCCTTTCTCACATTTCGTGATATGTCCGACAAATTTCTTTATAACCACCAGTTACGGTTGGCGTTTGAAATTTTCAAAACACACCAATTCATGTGCAAGAAAACAACATGAACTCAGGTCTAAGGACTATGCTCTATAGTCGTATGAGAATCTCTTATGAGACTCATTATACGATCGCGTAGAGTTCTCATAGCGGGTCATTTCGGATGCTATGTTCATGTGACACACATCTATGTCATTGACTTGATACTTATTATCAATGACTCCATGAAACTTAGTCATCAGTCACCTCACATACTAGTCAATCTCGTTATTAGTATCCTACTTTAATAACCATTGACTAGGGAATGAAACAATTCATGCATTTTACGCTTATAGGGTTTAATGACCAAGTCCTCGATGACATATAAGAATGTCACGATTATTTCAGGATAAATATTTAATACAAGTATTAAATAGAAATGAAATAATTTCATTTAAACATAACCAAAGTATGTTTACATCATAACATAAAACTATTATAACTCCCACTCGAACTAATATTACATCTTAAGATACCTAAGGTCTATGCCATTGGCATGATACTCATGCTTAGTCTGTGAAAGTACTTTCGTTAAAGGATCAGCGACCTTCTCTTTGCTTGAAACTCGGCTGATCTTCACGTCTCCTCTTTCAATGATATCTCTAATCAGATGATATCTCTTCTCTATATGCTTGGATCTCTGGTGCGATCTGGGGTAATTTACCTGTGCAATGGCTCCATTGTTATCACAATACGGCGCCAGCGGCTCAGCAATACTCGAAATCACACCAAGTTCAGAGATGAACTTCTTTATCCAAACAGCTTCCTTCGCAGCTTCAGAAGCAGTGATATATTCAGCTTCAGTAGTGGAGTCAGCTACGTGCTTTGCTTGGAACTCTTCCAACTAACTGCACCGCCATTCAGACAGAAGACGTAACTGGACTGAAACCAGGAATTATCATTATCCATCTGAAAGCTTGCATCCGTGAATCCACTAATAACCAACTCCTCACTTTCTCCGAAACCAAGAACATATCCTTAGTATTCCTCAAATATTTAAGGATGTTCTTGACGACAGTCCAGTGAGTCTCACCTGGATTTGATTGGTACTTAATGCACAAGAAACGTCTGGACGAGTACAAATCATAGCGTACATGATGGATCCTATTGTGGAAGCATAGGGAATCCTACTCATGCGTTCTCGCTCAGCAGGTGTCTTGGGACACCCCGTCTTGCTTAGAACCAAGCCATGAGATATTGGTAAGAAACCCTTCTTGGAATCATGCATATTGAATTTTCTCAAGACCTTCTCTATGTAAGTGTCTTGACACAATCCGATCAGCCTTTTAGGTCTATCTCGATAGATCCTGATTCCAAGAATATAGGCGGCTTCCCCCATCTCCTTCATCGAGAAACATTTTCCGAGCCAAGCCTTAACGGACTTCAGCAACAGAATGTCATTTCCAATAAGTAAGATATCATCCACGTACATTATAATAAACGCAACTGCGCTCCCACTAAACTTCTTGTATATGCATCTTTCTTCTTCGTTCCTGATGAAGCCAAATTCTATGACTTCTTCATTGAAACAAAGATTCCAACTCCATGATGCTTGCTTCAATCCATTAATGGATTTGTGAAGTTTGCACACTTTCTCAGCAGTTTTAGGATCAACAAAACCCTCGGGTTGTGTCATATACACATCCTCTTCCAGAATACCATTTAGGAACACGGTTTTGACATCCATATGCCAAATCTCATAATCATAATGAGCAGCACCTACTCTAGAGTAGGTTTCATCATAGTCAACACTGTGGACTTGTTTGAAACCCTTACCTACAAGTCTAGCTTTATAAATTTGTATGTTACCATCCACATCAATTTTCTTCTTGAAAACCCATTAACACTCGATTGCTTTCGCACCATGAGGTAAATCGACCAACGACCAAACTTGGTTTTCTGACATGGATTCCATTTTGGATTGTGTGGCCTTTAACCACTTTTCGCAGTCAGGGCCCATCATTGCTTCTTTGAAGTTTGCAGGTTCATCATTGTCGACGATCAACAAATCATGTTCTTCAGTCACGAGGAATCCCATATATCTCTCGGGTTCATGACGGATTCTACCGGATCTGCAAACTTCTTGCTCAACAAGTGTTGATTTGACAACATCTTGCAAGTCTACTGTTGCTCTTCCTGTACAGATTGAGTAGCTTCATGTAGCTCTCAAATTTCTTCGAGTTGTACTTTACTCCCACAGTTTTTCTTAGAAATAAACTCTCTCTCAAGAAAAACACCATGTCGAGCAACAAACACTTTGTTCTCGGTTCGGTTGTAGAAATAGTACGCCTTGGTTTCCTTCGGATAACCAATGAAGAAGCATTTATCTGATTTTGGTGCAAGTGTATCGGATATTAATCGTTTCACATAAACCTCGCATCCCCAAATCTTCATGAAAGACATATTGCGAATTTTTCCCGTCCACATCTCATATGGTGTCTTTGCCACTGATTTTGATGGCACTCTATTCAGCGTAAACATAGAAGTTTCTAGAGCATATCCCTGATAACAAGGTTTTTGCGTGTTTTCAAATAACCTACAGTTATGTAATCTATTGCAATACAGTACGGTGTCAATCCACTGGGTGAGTAACTAGCAATCGGGATGCAATCTACTTATCCTAATCTAAGCCATATTCGATTTTAGTGAGTAGCAATCTAATTTAGGTGCGAATAAAATGCTTAAAACAAAGTACAAAAACAAAACGTAAAAATAGAGTATTAAAGTTCATGAAAATTCAATGGAGAAAAGGGGTTCTCGAGGTTAAGGATCAATGATTAGGGTATTCCTAGAGGTTCCAGACTTGTTTATCAACCTATTTAGATGACCTCTAAGCAAGGAATCACAAAGTAATCACATTCATTCTCATGCAATGGAACCTCTTTTGAACAACAACCCGACTTGACTCTCGCCAACGATTAGAAGTTCAAGAGGCGTTAAGTATGGACCTTACAAAGCCTAATAACACCCTAGACAATCAATCTCTTCAGCTAGGCGAAGTTATCTCACCCTCTCCTCAAGAACCCTAATTTAACTTACCCAGAATTCATGAAATAAAGCATAGATTCGGAATCGAAAATCAATTGCATAAACTTTAAGATTTGAGTAAAAGAGAATTCGATATTGCTTAAGAGAATCGAAAATTTCTAGAAAATATGATATATTAAAAGTGGAAATTCTGGTATAATTTATAGATCAACAAAGATCTTAAGTCTTCAAGAAAAAAAGGAAAATTACTTAAAGAGAAAAAGGAAAATTGCTTAAAGAGAAAAAAGGAAAATTTCTTGAAAAGAAAAAATGGAAAAAGGCTAAAACATTATTGGGCTTGCCTCTTTACATAAAGGGGTATTAATGGGCCCTTTTCACAAAAAAGCCCAATAAGTCAACTCTGGCGAAAAAGTCAACATTCTGGTGTGAAGAATGGTTGAGTGTCAAACTCGAGTGTCATGGAAAATTGTCAAATCTTCTAGATCACATCCTGAACTTTAACTTTAGGCCAGCCGATTTCCCATTGGTCTTCTTGTAGTCCGAAATACTCCATGATAAGCTCCAAAAGGTGCCTAAAAATACCCTTTATGCAATGTATGTAATGTCCAACACTAAGTATGCAAATTATGCCTAAAGGAACCTAAAACAATGATAATAATGCAAGTATGAATGCAAAACATGCTAAATAATGCCCCTAAAATGTGGTAAAATGCAGAAACATCAACTCCCCCAAACTTAGTCTTTGCTTTCCCTCAAGCAAATATGCATAGAGCTAAGAAGGAAAAGAGGTTGCTGACAATGTGAACATCTTACTTCACCTGCATTCGGGAAAGATGGTCTGCAAAATCCACCTAAGTAGTCTAGGTTTGGCATCCTTCTTTTTCATTAAGTACCTTAGAGCTGCATGATCTGTATGCACAATAACTTTCGATCCAACCAAGTAATATTTAAACTTCTCAAAGGCGAACACTACTGCAAGTAACTCCTTTTCCTGTCGTGGCATACTTCACCTGGGCCTCATCTAGTGTTCTGCTAGCATAGTAAATCATATTGAGCTTCTTATCCTTCTTTTGTCCTAGAACTGCTCCAATAGCGTAATCACTAGCATCACACATTATCTCGAAAGGGAGATTCCAATCAGGTGCTTGGACAAAAGGGGTTGTCACGAAGGCTTCCTTAAGTTCCAGAAAGGCCTTGAGACAGTCTTCATCAAATACGAAGTCCGTCTACCTGCAGAGGAGACGAGTTAGAGGCTTAGCAGTTTTAGAAAAATCCTTAATTAAACGCCTATAAAACCCTGCATGGCCCAAGAAATTCCTAATGTCTTTCACTGTTTTGGGAGGCTGCAGTTGAACCATGACTTCTATTTTAGCTTTATCAACCTCAATACCCTTTTCAGATATCTTATGACCCAGAACAATGCCTTCCTTCACCATGAAGTAGCACTTTTCCCAATTAAGCACAAGGTCTGTCTCGACGCACCTAGATAGAACCCTGCACAAATTCGACAAACAGGAGGAGAAGCAGGAACCATAGACAGAGAAATCGTCCATAAATACCTCAACTATCTCCTCAATCAGATCTGAAAATATTGAAGTCATGCAACGATGAAAAGTAGCTGGTGCATTACAAAGACCAAATGACATTCTCCTATATGCAAATGTACCATAAGGGCAAGTAAAGGTTGTCTTTTCCTGATCATTTGGATGTATAGGGATCTGGAAAAACCCACTATATCCATCAAGGAAACAGTAGTATGAGTGATTAGCTAACATTTCTAACATTTGATCAATGAAGGACAAGGGGTAATGATCCTTCCTAGATGTAGAATTCAATTTTCTAAAATTCATGCACATTCTATGTCCTGTAACAGTTCTAGTTAGGATTAAATCATTATTCTCATTCCTAACAACAGTGATTCCTCCCTTTTTGGGCACACAATGCACAGGAGAAACCCATCTACTATCCGAAATAGGGTAAATGATATCAGCTTCTAGTAATTTAAGAATTTCTTTCTTAACAATCTCTTTCAAATTCGGATTTAATCTCCTCTGAGGTTCCTTGCTAGAGTAGGATTCATTTTCGAGGTGAATTCTATGTGTGCACAAGTCAGGAGAAATTCCTTTAATATCAGATAATGAATATCCTAGAGCTTTCCTAAACCGTTTCAACTCAGCAAGCAACATACCTAACTCATCATTAGTCAATGCATCATTCACTATCACAGGATATGTTGAGTTAGGTCCACTTTTGGACCTGAGCCTGGAGGGGAGTGGTTTAAGGTCCACTTTTGGCGAATTAAGCTCTGACCAATTGTCTGGATCGACAGAGAGTTGATACTCGACCTTCGTGTGGTCGAGTGTAGTGCTCGAGTATAGGCTGTCTGAGGCTGGATCGGGACACTCGAGCTCGGCTTGCTCGAGTGTCATGGTCGAGTGTGTGGTTTCAGAAAGAGTTTCCTCCTTTAAAGGCTTGCAAGAATCCAGCATTCTCTTGTAAACCTCTGTCTCCTTGTGCATGTACCCATCACAACCATCTTTTGTTAAAGCAGTACCAAGGTGATCTTCTTCCATTAACTCCTCGAACAGATCCTCCAAAAGGTCGTCTATCTCTTGAACTACAAACAGCTGTCCCTCGATAGTTGGTTTCCTCATCACATCGCTCATGTTGAAGGTCATCTTGAAATCTTTCCCCCAATTAAGTTCAATTTCTCCTTTTGGTACATTAATAACAACTCCTCCAGTAGCCAAGAAGGGCCTTCCAAATAACAAGGGGTCTTTGGGTTCTTCTCCCATGTCAAGAACAACAAAATCAGTTGGGATTTCTACTCCTCCAACCTGAACAGGTAGGTCTTCTAGAATACCATGTGGAATTCTAACCGATCAATCAGCTAATACCAAGGATATCTTGCAGGTTTTGTACTTGTCAAATCCTAAACATTTGGCAACTGTTAGTGGCATCAAGCTGATTGATGCTCCTAAATCACATAAGCAACTTCTGAATGTGAGAGGTCCTAAGGAGCATGGGATCGTGAATCTCCCTGGATCATCTAGCTTCTTGGGTATAACTTTCCTTTGTATAACAGCACTGACCTCGTGTGTTAGCACAACCATCCCTTCAACTTCTTGTTTTCTATCTTTGACTGCATCTTTCAAAAACTTCTTGTAAGGAGGCATCAGCATGAAGGCATCCAGAATCGGTATCTTCACCTCAACATCCCTCATCTGTTTTTCAAAGAGAGCCTTGTATTTGTCTGCAACATCCTTCTTGAATCTCTGTGGGAACGGAAGTTGGGGTTTGAAGGGCGGTGGAGCGAACGTTTTTGGGTCTTTCTACACGTCAGTCGGTTTTGTGGGCTCAGGAGGCGACACTCGACCATGGGTTGGCCGAGTGTCAGAGGTTTCGGTGGTTTCGTGCTGATTTATGTCTGTTCTTCGACCAAATCATCCTCCCCTTCCTGAATGGCATTGTCCTCAGTGGCGTCTGTATCCTCAGCACGGATTAGTATTTTACGGCCACTACGGAGTGTAATGGCGTTGGCGTGATACTCCTTAGGGTTTTGAACAGCTTTTCCTGGTAGTTGTCCAGTTGGTTTCACGGCTGATGAGGATCTTTGCTGATTCTCGACATACTTGAGGCGGGCATTAAGAGTTTCAAACTTGCAGTGGAGGTCATTATGGGACGCATCTATCTTAGTATATACCTCTGCAAATTTCCTTGTTATTTTGGAAGCCGTGGCTGTCTGTCCTTTCAATATTTGCTGTAATATGTCCATGAGCTCAGGTGTTTGTTGGGGTTGGGTTGTGATGTTTGATTCGTAAGCAGGTGGTACAGTGTGTTTGTGGTGATGAGTTTGCTGGTATTGTTGTTTTGGGATAAAGGTTTTGGGTAGTGGTTGGTTGTGTGGTTTGGGTGGGTATACTTGATCTTGAGGATTTTCCACGTTGGTGTTTCTGTAGGAAAGGTTTGGGTTGGGTTTGTAGTTGTTGTATGGCCTGTACCTGTTACATTGATTCTGCACAAAACTGACCTCCTCCACCTGATCTTCGTCCTCTCCAACCTCTTCTGACTTACGCACAAGATGCACTTACTTTTGGTGAACTGAGAGCAACCTATCGAGCTTGTCTTGTATGGCTTTGAGCTCCTTTCTACTAACCATGTCAGGATCGGCTGTACCTCTAGGAGTTCGAACATAGTCTACACTGTATTGGCCATCTTCTTGTGCTAAATTCTTGACCAATTCCCATCCATCATCTACGTCTTTGTTCAGAAAGTTTCCATTGCTTCTTGTATCGAGTAACATTCAGATTTTGGGGAGAACTCCTCTGTAGAGAGTGCTAAGAAGTGACTCAGTAGTAAACTCATGATGAGGACATTGGGATTGGTACATCTTGAATCGTTCCCATGCCTCAGAGAATGTCTCAGAGTGGTTTTGCTTGAAACCGGAGATAGAATTGCGAAGTTTTGCAGTTCTGGAGTTGGAGAAGAATTTACCTAGAAACGTTTGTTTGCAGGCGTCCCAGGATGTAATAGAACCTTGGGGCAAGTGTTTCTCCCACATGTGTGTTTTGTCTCCAAGAGAGAAAGGGAACAACCTCAGTTTTAAAGCATCCTCACTAACCCCATTAATCTTTGTCAAACTGGTTAGTCGTCTAGATGATCCAGCAGATCCTCAGAGGGGAAACCATGAAACTTGATGTTCTGTACCATGGAGATCATACCACTTTTACTCTCTAAGTTGTGGTTGGCAATAGCTGGTGGAACAATTCCATGGCGTTGTGTGTGAATACTGGGAGCAGCACCAGCTCCGATGTGTCTTATGCGCATAGGACGAAGTCCTAGGTTAGTAGCTTGTACGTGGTCCTCCATGTCTACCGGATCCGGAAACTCCTCGTTCGATATGTTCCACTGTTCCCGCAAGTGTTCAGGAGGCAAACGGTCTATGTTGTCAGAGTAGGGGATGAGATCTTCACAACCACGGGATCTAGTATTCATGCAAGTGTGTTTTTGTTAGTGGAGAATGACACTCGACCAAAGGTTGATCGAGTGTAATGCTCGAGTTTTCTGGGAACAGAGAGAAATCAAGGTACTCGAGCTTAGATGGTCGAGTGAGTTGATCGAGTGTTCCTGAAAACAGACAAAAACCAAAAACGAGTTTTAGAATGAAGTTGTAAAACTTAGTCTTAGGAAAGTAAGAATCCTAAGGTTTTAGGAGGGGGTGGAATCACCAAGTAATCAGATTTCAATTGTTCAGAAAGAAATAAGCATTAAGGACACTTAAAGTAAAGAGATCTAAAACCTTAATCAAACATAAACAAATATGGAAATCCCAAAGTTTTCCCCTAATCTCACCCTCTCCTCAAGAACCCTAATTTAACTTACTCAGAATTCATGAAGTAAAGCATAGATTCGGAATTGAAAATCAATTGCATAAACTTTAAGATTTGAGTAAAAGAGAATTCGATATTGCTTAAGAGAATCGAAAATTTCTAGAAAATATGATATATTAAAAATGGAAACTCTAGTACAATTTATAGATCAACAAAGATCTTAAGTCTTCAAGAAAAAAAGGAAAATTACTTAAAGAGAAAAAGGAAAATTGCTTAAAGAGAAAAAAGGAAAATTCTTTGAAAAGAAAAAATGGAAAAAGGCTAAAACATAATTGGGCTTGCCTCTTTACATAAAGGGGTATTTATGGACCTTTTTCACAAAAAAGTCCAATAAGTCAACTCTGACGAAAAAAAGTCAACATTCTGGTGTGAAGAACCACTCGACCAAGTGATGGTCGAGTGTCAAACTCGAGTGTCATGGAAAATTTTCAAATCTTCTAGATCACATCCTGAACTTTAACTTTAGGCCAGCCGATTTTCTATTGGTCTTCTTGTAGTCCGAAATGCTCCATGATAAGCTCCAAAAAGTGCCTAAAAATACCCTTTATGCAATGTATGCAATGCCCAACACTAAGTATGAAAAATATGCCTAAAGGAACCTAAAACAATGATAATAATGAAAGTATGAATGCAAAACATACTAAATAATGCCCCTAAGGATAACGGAAGATCAGTGTGACTCATCATTGATCGAACCATCTCAAGTCATGTTTGATTCCTCCTCTCAGACACACCATTCCGTTGTGGTGTTCCAGGAGGAGTGAGTTGTGAAATAATTCCACAATCTCTCAGATGGTCACTGAACTCTTGACTTAAGTATTCACCTCCTCGATCAGATCGAAGAACCTTAATACTCTTGCCAAGTTGATTATGTACTTTATTTTGGAACTCTTTGAACTTTTCAAAAGATTCTGATTTTTGTCTCATTAAATAGACATAACCGTATCTACTGAAGTCATTAGTAAATGTAATGAAGTAGTTGAAATTTCCTCGGTACTTAGGCTCATCGGTATGTATAAGGCCCAATGATTCGCTGGCCCTTTCATTGAGTTTGTTGAAAGGAGCCTTTATCATTTTTCCCAATAAACAAGATTCACATTTCTCAAATGATTCATAATCAAATGAGTCCAAAAGCCCATCATGATGAAGTTTTTGGATGTGTTTCTCGTTTATATGCCCTAAATGACTATGCCAAAGAAAACTCGAGTTCGAATCATTTACTTTGAAGCGTTTGATATTAATGTTATAAATATGTGTAGATTGGTCAAGAATATAAAGCCCATTCGATAATGGGGCGCTGCCATAAAATAAGTCATCTCGAGTAAAGGAACAACATTTGTTTTTAATCGAGATTGAAAAACTTTGAGTATCCAAAACCGAAACATAAACAATGTTTCTGCTTATAGCAGGTACATAGTATCAATTTTCTAAAACCAAAACTAAACCAGATGGAAGAGACAAATTATATGTTCTTACGGCTAATGCAGCAACTCTTGCTCCATTTCTTACAAGTAAGTCTACTTGCCCCTTCTCCAAGCTTCTACTGGTTCTTAGGCCCTGCATATTAGTACAAATATGAGCACCACAGCCGGTATGAAGTACCCAAGAAGTAGAACTTGTTGAAGCAATATTTACTTTGATAACAAAAATACCTGAAGGAGCGTTATACTGCTTTTATCTTCTTGTAATCTTCCAAATATTTCTTGCAGTTTCTTTTCCAATGCCCTTGCTCGTTACAGTAATTGCAAACGTTTGTTTGTGATGGGCCAGGCCTGGTTCTGGGTATGGATGTGGTCGTCTCTTGGTTCACAACCGGGTCACCTTTAGCCTTTCCTTTACCCTTGTCCTTCCCACGTTTCTTAAACGATTTACCCCCTTGCACTGAGAGGCGGGGCGCCCTTCTTGACATTTGGCTCTACTGTCTTAAGCATTCCATGCAGCTCAGTCAATGTCTTCGTCATGTTGTTCATATTATAGTTCAATACGAACTGATGATAACAAGACGGTAGCGACTGAAATATGATGTCCATAGCCAAGTATTAGCTAAGGGAACAGTCTAGTTTAGCCAGATTATCAATATAACCCATCATTTTCTTGACATGACTACTCACCGAACCATCCTTTGATAGTTTGCATTCGATGAGGGATTTAACTGTTTGGTATCTCTCATATCGTGCCTGTTCCTGAAATATTCCCTTCAGGCCAGTCACGATCTCGATGGGCGACACCACACTCTCATACTGCACAAGCAGTTCCGAGATCATGGTCGCAAGCATCAAGCATTGCACATCTATCACATCATTGGAATGCTTACCCTAGCTGCAACAGTGGCATTGGCAGCCGGTCTAGGAGGCAAGACTTGTTCCAAAACATAGTTTTTCTTCTCCCGCCTAAGAACAATTCTCAGATTACGGTACCAACTCAGGAAATTCTTCCTATTCAACTTGTCCTTCTCAAGGACAAATCGAAGGGAGAATGAGTTGTGGTTATGGTTGTTGTTATTTGCCATAGCTGAAATTAAGAGAGGTAAGGAGTTTTAGTTATTATGGTTTAAGTGTTGAGAAATCTTAACATATTTAAGAAAACTCACATTGTGTTCAATCAATAGTTCCTCGATTGAATACAATGATCCCAAGATCCATATTTCAGAAAATTTGAGTGAGCTGAGCTCATCGCCCAGACCTTAGTTATTTATGTAAGCAACTTATTTGCTAGTTATATCTCATATATAACTTTTGGTCGTGATTTGACATCTCATATGCCAAAATTATTCTGATGTCTCAAAGCTCAAGACGGTCTTGATAGCTCAGTCAAGTAAACCAATATCATAATCATATGGTAACGGTTACCATCTGCCTCACCCATGTCAAAGTAGGTAACTAACCCGAGCTAGCCCACCATTCGATGAAACGAGTCTTGACAGTTGAAGTGAAGTGGAAAGACATCAATTTCTTGATATTTGTTTGAGGAACTAAACTTTAACTTGAATGTATATCATATATGCACTCAAGAGGGTTAAAAGGGGATTTTGAAAACCAAATAAATCAAATCAAAGGCTTTGTAATTTTATTTATGATTTTTCTAATCCTGACTCTATGCCGGTTAGCACATGCTGGTTTTTCTCCAACATGGTATAATTTTTCTTAAACCGATTGCGAGAAAACCAGATTCAGTCTAATCTTATTAAACCCGATCATTCAGGGCTATTTTAAATTAGGTTATATTTTATTTTGGTTTATCACATCAGAACCCTGAAACAATAAACCCTAATTTTTCGATTTCAATGAAACCCTAATTTTTTAATTTTACTGAAACCCTAATCATGCAATACAAATTCAATTAAAACAAACTTTTAATCAATAAATCAAGCATGAAAACATCAGATTTCATTAAGATTACAACGAGCTCAAATTTTCGATTTCAGCAATAATAAAATCAGTTTTGATTTTCGATTTCATCAAACCCTAATCATGCATTCTAATTCAATTAAAACAAACTTTTAATCAATCAATCAAGCATGAAAACATCAGATTCCAATAAGAATACAATCAGGCTCTGATACCACTGTTAGTTTTTTAACCAATTCGACAATTATCAATTGACTAATCTAGCAAAAACCCTAAGCCCTAGGTCTTGTATTGACTTAATTGAATCTGAAAAATAGGGAACTCGATTATACCTGAAGTTTGATTGGTGAAGCGGAGATAAGATCAGGTATACGATCAGCAAGTGCTCCAAGTGTAGTCCACACGCACGCAAGTAGGAGCGAAGTCTACTAGAACTTTTTGTGCAATTCTCTTAGGGTTTTGACTTGTGCAATCAGCAGCTAGGCTTTCTCATCATATAAAAATGTGCCCTATATCATATATATAGGAAGTTTAAGTTAACCTAATTAATTCCTAGTTGAACTAGGATTAATTTAGGCTCAGCCCAAAACACCTAATTAATTCCTAGTTTAATTAGGATTAATTTAACCCCAACCCAAAACACCTAATTAATGTCTAGTTGAATTAGGATTAATTTAGGCCTAGCCCATAACACATGTTCTCATTCGAAACAATGTATTATTACACTCAATTCATGAATCATTCCTATAATGATCATTCTCTATTGAATTGTCTCCATTTGCTTAGGTGTGTGACCCAATAGGATCATATAGTACTAGCAGTGAGTTTCTCAACTCACAGATTATAAGTGGACTCTAGCAAGTCATTACAACCCCTAGTACCATATGACTTTGTCTAATCTCGATGTTAGACCCGACCCACACGAGTAAGTACAAATGATTGTAGGACATTCCCAACATGATTCTCATTAACTGAATCAATATGTGGAGACTGAGACAATATCTAAGTGCTCTGTGGGTGATGGAGCAACATTGACACTCTTATTGAAACTCCTTAATCTTTTTGTTTAATTGATTCTCAACTATTTTTTGAAAAGTAATCCTGATTGAGTAAAAATATGACTTGGTCCAAGAGGATATAATCGAGAAAATCGATAATAATTATAAACAAACACTGCATAATATTTGTATCAATGGTTTGAAACATTTGGAGATGGCCCCCTCATATCACAAAGCACTCAATCTAAGGGATGCAAGACACAAGACTCTGAAGCAAAAAACTGTAATTTATAGTTCGTTTCCATTTGGTAAGGCTCACAAATGAAATACATTATTCTCTTATTGACTTCAATTTCCTTGCAGGTTTTTGAGTGTTGGAGAACCTTGAAACTTGAATGTCCAAGACAATTGATGCGTCACAAGTCACGGTGGGATTCTGGGTTCGGCCATTGACGGGAAGAGAGTGGGGAAAAGTCAGAAAAAGAGAAGGAAAAGGTTGCGGACGGATAAGAGCCTTGGACTTGGTGCAGCCGAGGAATCCGACAGAGAGATTCGGAGGGGAAAAGAGGGTAATGAGATAAGATGGAACGAATGACGACACGTGAGGAGTGACTCGCCTCACGATACGGTCAGCTTAGCCGTCGAGAACCTGGTTCAACGGCGGCTAAGGTTTTCGGTGTGAGTCTCACGCAGCGAGGGGTTAAAACGATTTTTCATTCAAAGAGGCTAACCTCACAACATTACATAAGGGTCCTTTAAATAGGAAAGACAAAAGAGCGGAAGCCCTAGACACGTGGGCCAAAACGAAAGCGCGGAATAAAGGTCCGTACAAAAGGTTATAACGGCTAAAAACATAACGGCTAGAAAAGATAAGGATAAGGATGGACGCGGCAAGGGAAGTTGCGCGTCCATGTGCTAAGTGCCCGGCCTCATTAAAACCTCCCTTGGGAAACCACTTGGGACAAAACCAAGGTGAGGGAAAAGAGTACCCAGCTGCCTTAACGACTTAGGGTCTTCACCTTGAGATGGTGAAGACCGATCGGATAACCTCCATCGGGTCGCGGCTGGACTGGTCGCATGATCGAGGATCATGCGACTTTAGGAACTCGGTCACGAATAGGTTGCACTTGGCTTGCGTCTTTTGAGCAGCCGTCTTGGACCTAGTGGTGATCCCTGGGTCAATGGTCGGGGCTCGGACTGAACTTGGTGCTTCGCGGTTGGGTCCTTCGGCAATCTCATTGTCCGCGTTCGGTCCATTAGGTCGGGGCTCATCATTCCCTCCCTCTTGAGAATGTTCTAACCTCAGAACGTCGTAGTCATCACCTACATCAAATGGTACCAAATCAGCCACATTAAAGGAGGTTGAAGTCCGATACGTACCAGGGAGTTCGAGGCGGTAGGCATTATCGTTGATTTTCTCGATGATTTGGAACGGCCCGTCTCCCCTTGGGCTGAGCTTGTCTTTTCGGTACTGAGGGAAACGTTCTGGCCTTAGATGTAGCCACACCCAGTCACCTGGCTTGAAGATCATAGCCTTGCGGTGCTTGTTGGCTTTATAGGCGTATTGCTCCGTCCTTCTTTCCAAATTTTCTCGAACTTCCGCGTGCAACTTCTTGATCAACTTGGCTTTTGCTTTTCCGTCTTGGCATTTAATCTCATTAGATGGTATATGTAGTAGGTCCATAGGCAATAGAGGTCTAAAACCATAGACGACCTCGAAAGGGGATTTCTTAGTCGCGGTAACAGTTCTAGCCAAGTCCCTTAGGGCCCCGATGGTTTGGTTCACCACTTCTGTTTGGCCGTCGGTTTGCGGGTGGCACGCCGTGGAGTATAGGAGCTTGGTGCCCATTTTCCTCCATAAGGTCCGCCAAAAGTGTCCGAGGAATTTTGGGTCTCGGTCTGACACTATGCTACGAGGTAGACCATGGAGCCGGACCACTTCCCGAAAGAACAAATTGGCTAGGGCGGTGGCGTCCGTCAGCTTGTTGCACGACACGAAGTGGGCCATCTTAGAAAACCTGTCAACAACCACAAAGATGGCATCCTTGCAATAGCAATTAGGCAGTCCAAGCACAAAATCCATAGATAAATCAATCCAAGGTCCATTCAGAATCGGAAGGGGTTTATATAACCTGTGGGGTCGCGGCGTGGACTTAGCGGCTCGGCACGTGATGCAGCGGCCTGATAAACATGTTTTTGTGGTGTTTTCTCAAATACGAAACTGTCTATTTAATCAATTGTAGTACAATATGGTGTCAATCCAATGGGAGAGTAACTAGCAATCAAGATATAATCTACTTATTCTAATCTAAGCCAGATTCAGTTTTAGCGAGTGGTTATTTATCCTAGGTGACAACGAAATCTTAAAACAAAATGCTAAAAACAAAACAGAGTATTAGAATGTAAAAACAGAGCATTAAAAGTAAAGTAATAGTGAAACTAATGATAAAGTGCAACACGAAATCTCAACCTAAAGCAGAGTATTAAAATCACGAAAATTCAATAGAGGACAAACGGGTTCTCGAGGATTAGGATCAATGATTAGGGTATTCCTAGGGGTTCTAGACTTATCTATCAACCTATTTAGATGACCTCTAAGCAAGGAATCACAAAGTAATCACATTCGCTCTCGCGCAATGGGACCTCTCCTAAAAGACAACCTGACTTGACTCTCGCCCAACGATTGGAAATTCAAGAGGCCTTAAGTATGGACCTTACAAAGCCTAATAACACCCTAGACAATCAATCTCTTGAGCTAGGAAGATGCTATCTTAATTTAAGCATGTTCAAGTGATTCCCCAAACGCCTCTCGGGGGGGATTCACCAAGAGATCGAATTTCAATTGATCAGAAAGAAACAAGCATTAAGAACACTTAAACTAAAGAGATCTAAGACCTTAATTAAACATAAAAAAATCTAGAAATCCCTAAATTTTCCCCTAATCTCACCCTTTCCTCAAGAACCCTAGACTAACTTACTCAGAATTCATGAAATAAAATATAAACTTAAAATCGAAATCTAATTGCATAAAACTTAAGTATGAAAAATCGTAAATGCCTTTGTAAACTATGAGACTCGAAAATTGCTAGAATAGATTGTATTTTGAAAGTAGAAATTCTAGTACAATTTATAGATCAAAAGATCTTAAAGAAAAAGGAAAAATACTTAAAGAGAAAAAGGGAAAAATTTCCTTGAAAGAAAAATGGGAATTTCCTTTTAAAAGTTAAAAGGAAATTTCCTTAAGAAAGAAAATAGAAAAAGCCTAAAAGATAATTGGGCTTGCACAAAGGGGCTTTTGATAGGCCTTTTCCGCAGAGAAGCCCAAAGATTCAATCTTCGTCCAAAGTCTTAGTTCTGGCCCGTAAAGTCACTCGGCCAAGTGATGGTCGAGTGTCATGCTCGAGTGTCGGAGAATCGAGTGACAAATCTTCTAGTTTGCATCCTGAACTTCAATCTTAGGCCAGACGATTCCTCATTGGTCTTCTTGTAATCCGAAATACTCCGTGATAAGCTCCAAAAAGTACCTAAAAATCCCTTTTATGCAATGTATGCAATGCCCGACACTAATAATGCAAATTATGCTAAAAAGAACCTAAAACAATGATAAGAATGTAAGTATGAATGCAAAACATGCTAAATAATGGTCCTAAAATGTGGTAAAATGCAGACACATCACGGCCTACAAACTTTTCCACCATGCGCTTCATCTTTGGCCAGTAAAAGTGTTCCTTGAGGACCTCCAGAGTCTTAGTAACTCCAAAATGGCCGGTGAGGCCGCCGGCATGTGCCTCTTGTAGAAAAAGTATCCGGATGGAGCCGGCCGGGATGCACAACCTGCGATCTCGGAAAAGGAAACCATCAGAAATATAATATTGAGAGAATACCCCTTTTCCATGCTCCTTATAGCTGGCTCCGAACTCTGGGTTTGTCTCATAAGTTCCTTTGATGCCTTCAAAACTTAGGATTCTTGCTTCCATCGTCGTGATTAAGGTGTGTCTCTTAGATAGCGCATCAGCCACTGTATTTTCTTTGCCTTTCTTGTATTTGATGACATAAGGAAAAAGGCATCAATGAATTCCAGCCACTTGGCATGCCTCCTTTAGAGGTTGGTTTGGCCGCAGAGATGCTTCAAGGTCTCGTGATCCGAATGAATCACGAATTCCCGCGGGAGGAGATAGTGCTGCCAAGTTTCCATGGCTCGGACCAAGGCATAGAGCTCCTTGTCGTAGGTCGGGTAGTTCAGGGTGGGACCGTGAAGTTTCTCACTGAAATAGGCCACGGGCTTGCCCCCTTGGGTTAAAACCACTCCTATGCCGACGCCGGACACGTAGCACTCGACTTCGAAAGTCCTCTTGAAATCCGGTAGGACGAGGAGGGGATCCTGGGTTAGCCTCTTCTTAAGTTCCCTGAAGGAGTTCTCTTGTGCTGGTCCCCATGTGAACTCCTCGTTTTTCTTGGTGATGGCTGTGAGCTGCGCGGCTATCGTACTAAAGTCTTTAACGAACCGCCGGTAAAAACTGGCCAGGCCGTGAAAACTCCTCACTTGGCTCACTGTAGCTGGAGTGGACCATTCTTCAATCGCCTTGATCTTCTCTTGATCCACTCTAAGTCCCTGCGCACTTACAACAAAACCTAGAAAGACCAACTCATTAGATCCAAAAACACACTTCTTGAAGTTAGCGTAAAGCTTTTCTTCTCAAAGTGTTGTCAAAATAGCATGAATATGTTTCAAATGATTCTCAAGATTTCGGCTATATATGAGAATATCATCAAAATAGACAACCACAAATTTATTGATAAAGCCTCAAAGTACGTGGTTCATAAGCCGCATGAAGGTAGACGGGGCGTTGGACAGCCCGAAAGGCATAACTAGCCATTCGTAGAGGCTCTGCTTGGTTTTGAAAGTTGTTTTCCACTCGTCACCCTCCTTCATTCTGACTTGATGGTAGCCGCTCTTAAGATCGATCTTGGTGAAAATGCTAGCTCCATTAAGCTCGTCTAGCATGTCGTCGAGCCGTGGTATGGGATGCCTATATTTGACGGTGATATTGTTAACAGCTCGGCAGTCCACGCACATCCTCCACGAACCATCCTTCTTAGGCACCAAAAGGACCGGAACGGCACAAGGGCTGAGGCTCTCTCGCACATAACCTTGCCTCACAAGGTCTCCGACCTGCTTCTCTAGTTCTTTGGCCTCGGTGGGGTTAACTCTATAAGTAGCTCGATTGGGTAATTGGGCCCCTGGTATGAGGTCAATCTGGTGTTCAATCCCTCGGATTGGTGGCAGGCCGTGGGGGAGTTCCTCGGGGAAGACGTCTTGGAAGCGTCCTATAAGCTCCTTGATTTCTTCCGGAATGTACGCATCTTCCTTATCTATGGACAGCAAATCCTTAAAGACCATTAATAAGACATGACAAGAGGAGTCTCTAAGGGACCTCCTTACACTTCCAACATTAATCAAGAGATTCGTTTTATGGTCCGGATCCTTAGTCATATTTGATTGCAATTCATTCACTTGTGCAGGTGTCAAAGGCCTAAGGCACATACGTTTCTTATCATGAATGAAATGATACTGATTCGTGTGACCACAGTGGGATGTTTTCTTGTCAAATTGCCAAGGCCAACCCAACAGAAGGTGGCTGGCTTGCATTGGCACTACATCGCATAGGACTTGGTCCTTATAAGGTCAATGCAACCGAAACTTGTTCGGAGACATCAATCATCGACTTGTTATTCAACCATTTAAGCCTATAGGGTTTTGGGTGGGGTGTGGTTGTGAGAGAGAGCTTCTTGACCATGTAGGAGCTCGCGACATTGGTACATGAGCCCCCGTCTATGATCAAGCCACACACCTTCCCGCTTACCATGCATCGGATATGAAAAATGTTGTCACGCTGGTTGGACTCCTCTGGTGTTGGGCTGGCACTAAGAACACGTCAGATCATGAGGAGCTCTCCGATTTCAGGTTCGGCTATGGTTTCTTTCGTCTCGGCTTCTTCGGACAGAACTGGCGGGTCGTCGGCCTCATCTTGGGATTCATAATCCCCTGTTGCTGTGAGTGTCATGTTCTGCTGATTGGGGCAGTCTCGAGTATAGTGGCCGCGTCCTCGGCACTTGAAACACTCAATATCCCAAGTCCTCGCGTCGGCGGGCTGAGGGCACGACTCAGGTCGCGGGTTGGGGTTGTTCTCGCGGGACTTGAATCGAGACTCGATGTGAGCGGCCTTTGGCTTATCAACCATGCGGCTATTTCCTTGGGAGGAGGATGCATTTGGGGTCCAGCTTGGCAGTCCTTGGCCTCTGGTCCGAGGGCCCAACGTATTCTTCCTCTTGATTTGTTGTTCCACTTGGACGGCTAGATGTAACATTTCCTCAAAGCCATTATATGTTTGGCGTACAAATTTCTGAGTGATCCTTTCATTCATACCATCAAGAAACTGAGCCATGAGTGCTTCTTCAGTTTCCTCGAGCTGCAGCCGATTTCTTAGATGCTTGAATTCCTCAAAATATTCTTCAACGCCCTTTGTACCTTGGGTGAGCCTCCTAAAACGCCTTTGTAGGTCGCGGCTGTAGTATTGAGGAATGTAGCGCCTCCTCATAAGGGCTTTCATCGCGGCCCAAGTAGATATGGGCCGCTCATAATTTCTTCTCCGATCGTCGACGTCCCGATCCCACCAAGTAAGGGCATGGTCGGTGAGTTGGGCCGCGGCGAAGGTCACTTGTCGCTGGTCCGGGTAAGTGTAGCAGGAGAAGACCTTGTCCATACGACCTTCCCACTGTAGGTAGGCTTCCGGGTCGACTTTTCCCACGAAGGTGGGCACGGATAGCTTGTAAGAGGGTCCGACTTGGTTTGGACCCATAGGTCGAGGGTGATCACGCCGAGTGTGTCTACGCCTCGGGAAGTCTACACACGAATATCCTCATAAGTCACAATACTTTGGCTTAGGGTGGCATAAGCATACAGGGTGATGGTACTGCGGAAGGTTTGCTCACATTAAGTATCACTGTTATTATTTTCACGCTAAGGTTCAACGTCTCTGTAGACAGCAGAAGGTTATTTTTAATTAAAAAAATAGGAATCAGGTTTGGGTCAGAAAATTGGACTTATATTGCAACGTTGCATTCACAGTTGGGCGATGCAAGTTACATAATGGAAACAATGATTGATACTTTGATAGTGGATGCTCACGACACATGACTAGAGAACGGAAATGCCTTCAAGGGCTTGAAGAAATTACAGGAGGCAAAGTTACCTTTGGAGATGATGCTAAAGGCAAAATTCAAGGAAAGGGGAGGACCGGGAGTAACTTAGAGCCTAAAGTTCAAGATGTATATTTGGTTGATGGCCTAAAAGCAAATCTGATAAGTGTAAGTCAACTATGTGATACAGGTCTTCAAGTATTGTTCACAATGACGGATTGTCGAGCATTTGATAGTAACAGAAATGTACAACTGGAGGGTGTTCGATCAGGAAATGATTGTTACATGTGGGTTCCTGGAACTCAATGTTTGTCAACTAAAAGTGAGAATGAGGTACAGATGTGGCATCAACGATTGGGCCACATGAATTTTCGAACTATGACCAAGTTGGCTAATCAAGAAATTGTTCGAGGAATGCCAAAAATTGAAGGAGATCAATCGTTTTTATGTGGACCTTGCAGTATGGGAAAACAGGTCAAGACTCAGCACAAGTCTATTCCTGACGTGAGATCCAAAGTTCTGTTGGAATTAGTGCATATGGATTTGATGGGTCCTATTCAAGTTGAAAGAATAGCTGGGAAACGCTATATTCTAGTCATGGTTGATGACTACAGTCGTTTTACTTGGGTGTGGTTTCTTTGTGATAAAAGTGAAACAAGTTAGTTTCAAGAATTTGGCATTGCAACTTAAGTCTAACAAGAAGGGTCTCTAGTCAATTCGCAGTGATCATGGTGGAGAATTTGCAAATGAGCTGTGTAAGAAGTTATGCATAGAATATGAAATTTCTCATCAATTCTCAGCTCCCAGAACTCTTCAATAGAAAGATGTAGTTGAGAGAAAAAAACAGGACATTACAGGTAATGGCTAGAGCAATGTTGTGCGGGAGCAAACCTCTTAAACAATTCTGGTCTGAAGCAATCAACACAGCGTGCTACATAATTAATCGTGTGTACATGCGTAAAGGCACCTCAAAGACGTCCTATGAGTTGTGGAAAGGCAAAACACCAATTGTGCATTACTTTCATGTCTTCGGTTGTGTTTGCTACATTTTGAATTTCAAGGATCAGTTGGGGAAGTTCGACTCACAAATTGATGAATGGATGTTTCTCGGATACTCTCGTTCTAGTACAACATATCGAGTTTACAATCGGAGATCCTTGACAGTTCAAGAAACAGTTAATGTTGTCTTCGATGATGCTTCCACAATGAGACTGACGTTTGAACAGTTAAATGCGGATATTGAGGTGCAATCTGCAGGGAATTCTCAAGTCTTTGATCCTGTCCGGTTGCCTATTTTGTTGCCTCAAGTTTATCGGAATCACTTCTCTTTGGATGTAATAGGTGCGATTCAGGGGGAGAGAGTCACTAGAGGACGATAAATTAATTTTAAGAAACTGGTGGGTAACATTTCCTTATTAGCATCCATGTTACAGAAAAGTAAGAACATCGAGCATGTGTGTTTTGTGTCTAACATTGAACCAAAAACATACAAGGGGGCTTTATTAGATGAGTTTGGATTGCTTCCATGCAAGAAGAACTTGGTAATTTTAATAGACTGAATGTCTTGGAAGTTGTGCCACGTCCAAAGAATGTCAATGTTGTTGGAACAAAGTGGATATTCAAGAACAAGATTGATAAGGAAGGAAAGGTAGTTAGAAACAAGTCACGGCTTGTTGCTCAAGGATATTCTCAAGTTGAAGGGGTTAACTTTGATGAGACCTTGCTCTTGTAGCTCGATTAGATTCTATCAGACTACTGTTTAGAAGAAGAAGTGTACGTGGAGCAGCCCAAAGGATTCGAAGATGCACATCATCCTGATTATGTGTACAAGCTGAACAAAACATTGTATGGCTTGAGGCAAGCACCAAGAGCATAGTATGAACGATTGGCAACATTCTTGATTAAGAATGGATATGAGAGGGGAAGTGTGTATAAAATATTGTTTACTTTAAACAATCAGGAGGGCTTCATCGTTGTTTAGATTTACGTTGATGATATCATTTTTGGATCAACAAGTCAAGGAATGGTGAAAACGTTTGTTGATGTCATGACTAGAGAATTTGAAATAAGCATGAATGGTGAACTTACGTATTTTCTTGGTCTTCAAGTAAAGCAAATTGAAGATGGGATTTTTGTGAATCAAATCACCTATGCTAGGAATCTGATACAACGATTTGGTATGTAAACCAGTAAAGCTGCAAAAGTTCCAATGGGAATTAGCGAGAAGCTGTCTAGAGATGATGGAGGTAAACCTGTAGATGCAACATCTTACAGGAGTCTGATTGGAGGATTATTGTATTTAACAGCGAGCAGACCTGATATTAGTTTTTCAGTGGGAGTATGTGCTCGATATCAAGCTAACCCTAAGGAAAGTCACTTGCAACCAGCCAAGCGTGTGTTGAAGTATGTGATTGGGACTCAGAATCTGGGGATTCAGTACACTTGTGACACTACATGTGACTTGACAGGATACTGTGATGATGATTGGGCTTGATCATTAGATGATCGAAAGAGTACTAGTGCTGGCTGTTTCTTCATGGGGAATAATCTAATTGCTTGGTTGAGCAAGAAACAGAATTGTGTCACTTTCGACAGCCGAAGCAGAATACATTGCAATGGGTAGTTGTTGTACACAGTTGTTGTGGATGAAACAGATGTATGTTAATTACGATATTAAGTCTGATTCCTTACTTGTGTATTGTGATAATCAAAGTGCTATATGCTTTGTTGAATTAAACCACTTGTTTTTAATCGCTTTGTTGAATTAAGAACTGCTATTGGAATTTGTGAACAATAATGTGTTGTTTGAGGATGAAAACAGGAACCTGATTCTGAAGGAGTGCAGCGTGCATTTGAACAAAAAGAAATGGACATCCGGTTTGATTGATTCAAGTAGAAAATAGATGCTTGTCATGCCGTCACATAAGGAGTATCTTGAGCTGCGAGTTAAAACTATGATAAGGGAGGTCAAAGAGCTGAGGAGAGCTGATATGCAAGAGTTGAGAAGTCAAGTGATACTCTGCATGTAAATAAATAAAATCCATCTCTCCAAAGGAAATTCCAGCTGCCTAAGTCAAAGGGTTGATTCTCAAACTACAGGAACACTTAGATCTGGTTGTATGAATAAAATATCATGGCGCACTTTGTATTTCACAGAGATATGGTTGCTGCAAAAGGTCAATAAATAACGATTTAATGATTTTAAACTGGATATTTAGGAAAAAAATTTCTTAATTAAGTAATGTTCACAATATTGATTGTTGATCTCGGTCAGTCACAAGGCTTTATTGACTTGACAGAGTGTTAATTGGTTGATTGGGATTCTTATTGAGTTAACTAACGGGCCACTAATGAATCAATTTCAAAAATTAGGCATATGTTTGTGTATTGGGCTTCTGCAGGTTAATTGAATTAGGTCACGCCAATTTAGATGCATGCAAGGAGTCTTGGTCAAATCAATCAGTCATAAGACTAATTGCAAAGGCCATTAATGCTTGTGAATTCGAAAGATCCTGTCTTTATCTCTAAGAAAAGTGCCTTCATCACCAGAGTAAACATTCTTTTGAAAGAAAGCCTGAAAAAAAACCATAAAGAAAAAAATCGAGTGTAAGGGCTACAGTCTTGAGACAATGATCGCGTATGTGTCAAATACAGAGCGTCGCATAGTCGTCTATCAATACTTGAATATTCAGCCAACTGTAGATTCTCGCAAGTCGCTAATCGAAGAATTAAACCAATCAAGAACAAGGAGGTGTCGCATCAATCATCACAGAAACCATCTGAGCGGGAAAATCTAATGGAAGAGCTTGACGATATGGCTCCGGCTCACGATACAGAGGCCGAGGTGGAAATCATTGGCTGGTCTGCGCAACAGACAGAGTTCTTCTACAGCCATTTGTGGTCCACGAAAGACTCGACGTGTGATCAAGACTAAGAAAATCGCCTATTCTCCCAAAGATTCATCGGTCTTGGTGAAATCTCAAGCAACACTCGGGTATCAACTGTACTCTGCTGCTGATGATAGGTTTATCTTGGAACATGCCTATGAATTTGAAAAAGATGAACTCATGTTGGAACGGATTGTAAGAGATGCTGGTTTAATGGAATCTGTTGATAAAGTTGTGGAATTTGATTATGAAATCCTCTGGGAATTCTGGGCAAATATGCCATTTGAGAATCAAAATAGTGATTGATGGAGTGTACCGCTACGGGGTTTCATTTACACTCTCTCAGCAACGAGTATCAATGTTATGTTTGGATCTCCTGATGTTACTGACCGATCAGATCCATTTAAATTGGATGGTGTTCTAGAAGCTGATATTGCATCGCTGGTCATAGTGGGTCAGTTTAAGAAAATGTCTTAGGTGTGCAAGAGTAATCTACTCCCAATGTACAATCAGTTGTATAAAATCTGCAGCACGAATTGGTTTCCTACAACCAATGATGGATATGTGAGTGCAGGATTATGTTCCATCAGATTCAGAATATTGCAGCATCTATGAAGGCCACTAAGTCTAAATTCTTCCTTCCATTCCCATCTATGCTCACTCGTTTGATTGAAAGTCAACATCCTGTCTCTGCAGATGTTCATTCTGATTTTGTTGATGTTGCTCCTAGTGCACGACAAAAGAAGAACAAGACCAAAATGTTTGCATCATCCTCCAGCTCTCAGAAGATGTTTCTAATAACGGTATTAGCTATGAGCATGGAAGTGGTAGAGATGTGCAAGGAAGCATTAGCCAAATGTATGACTTTTGCATCTATACTCTTAATTTATAATATTCTGTTATCTTTAACATGATGTGCTGCTAAGCAGGGGGAGAAAATAACGATGATAAGGAGATTAAAGATTAAGGGGGAGTGTGAGATTAAGGGGGAACATTGTAGTGCTAGTGCTCATTGTTTGCCATCTATGGCGTTTATTTCATGACTTTAGACTGACACATTAGTTGTAATGCATTAATAATTGTTTAGGTTTAATCAAGACCTTGATATTCGATTGCTTAACGATATGATATTAGTCAGAAGATTAACAGAACCCTAACAACACTAACAGCTAATAAGATATCTGGAAGTTTTTGTTGTGAATTTGTGATCATCACAACAATAGGTACTTAGGCATCACATCAAGTTAAAAATGGGGAGATTGAAGATGCGTGAAGCTAAGCAACAGAAGATCAGGAGAAATCAACTGATGACAAAAAGGTTGAAGATGCGTGAAGCTGAGCAACAGACGATCAGGAGAAATCAACTGATGACAATCATGTGCTTGACACGTGAGAGGAAGAGATGAAGATTCGAGTGGAAGATATTCAAAGATATTGCCTCAACGATAATCAAGGAATTGACAAAAGATCTTCGAGACTCAAGAAATTGATAAAAGATCTCTGAGAATCAAAGAGTTGATCGGAAGTAGCCTATAAGAGCTTTGGAAGAAAACTGTTGAGGATTAGCACTTTTGAATAGAAAAGAAGATTGTTCAAAGAGTGTTCGATTTGAGAGAATAGATTAGACTTTGGTGTTGAGCACAAAGAGAGAATTTGTGTAAGAAAATTTAAGATCAAAAGTGTGTGTATGTGCGGATTTAACATCTACACCCACAAATCAGCATGAGTATATTCCAGCACATTCTTAGAAGAATGTTGTCCCTTAGAGAACTTCAGACGATGAGCATTTCCATATACACAATCTTCATAGAAAATCAACTTAGATACATCCTTTTTGTTCAAAGAGCCTTTCTTCACTAGACTATCCAGACCTTTCCGACTCATATGACCCAATTTACTATGCCAAAGGTGAGTAAAATCTGAACTGACTTCATTTGATTGGCCCCAGACTCTCTTCTTATTATTCTTCTCACATAAGAAGTATAGAGTTTCGACCTTTAAGCCCCGAAGAACAATCTTTCCATTTCTTTCAACTACAAAGTTTCCATTCAGCGACTTAAAACTGCAACCAAGATCCTCCAAAATACCTGTCGAAATCAGATTCCTCTTCATATGTGGAACATACCTTACATTTGTCAGGAAAATTTAAGAAACATCATATTTCTCAATCTTAACTGTACCAATTCCTTTTACTTGAGACACAAAATCATTCGCCATTCGAATTGTCCCTGTCTTATTCTCATTCAACTCAGTAAAACAATATTTCTTCCAAGTCATATGGAAAGAGCAGCCAGAGTCAATAATCGATTTCTCCTCCAGAAACGCATTAGAGGTGTTAGCAACATTAATAACACAGAGAACATCAGCATCCAAAACTTCTTCTTGCATTTGGGCCTGAGATGTTTCACCATGATGCCTATCATTCCCTTTTGGTCCATTTTGTGGACATTGAGCTTTGAAATGATCCGTAGATTCACATTTCCAACACACCTTTTTCTTTTCGCCTTTTGTTTCCCCCTTTTGAATTTCTGATTTGAAAGAGAGCCTTTTCAGTTTGCTTTAAACCAAGGTTTATCTGTTTTTCCCTTAACAAAGAGGCTCTCAACAACCAGTTTTGAGTTCCTTGCTTGGAAACCAGCTTCCACCTTTTTTTTGATCTAATAGCTGCCAAGACATCATCCTCAAAACCGACTTGCTATACCTCAAAGTATCTCAGAGATTCAAACTAACTCGGTAAATCACTCAAAAGCATTATTGCTTGATCTTCATCAGAAATTTATATTTCAGCGTATTCCAAATCACCAATGATCTTAAGAAAAACATCTATGTTCTTCTCTAGGGATAGACTAGGAGACATCTTATAATCAGAAAGCTTTTGCTTAAGATAAATCCAACTAGTAAGAGTCTTAGCCATATAGAGATTATCCAATACCTTGAACATATCAGTTGCTGATTTCTCCTTAATGATCTTACGGAGAACATGATCACCTACACTCAGAATTATTGTGCTTCTGGCCTTTTTTATTTCTAGAATACTCTTCAGATCTAATTTATTAGACTTATCACCATCAATAACCTTTGATTTATCACCATCAGACACCTTAGATGGTTCTTATACTGTTGTATTCGTTTCAATAGCATCCAGTAAGCCGAGAAACTCCAGATGAGCCACCAAATTCTCCTTCCACAACATATAATCTCCAGAACCATCAAACCTTTCTACTTCAATCCAAGCGGAAGACATTTCAACAACAATCTAACCACACATCGAAAATCTCCAACCATGGCTCTGAAACCAGTTGTTGTAACAAGAGTTTTACTATGTTGATACACAGTGTGATTAGAAACAAAAGAAGACGAGGATGAATGCGGATTCGAAAAGTAAAGACACAAGGGGTTTAGCGTGTTCATCCTCCACTGCAAGATGCAGCAGCCTACTCACGCCGGGATCACGATCACCGAAGAATCCACTAATAATCCGAGAAGAACAAGTGTTTGCAAGATCAATCTCTCTCTATCTCTCAAAAAATCTACTCACACCCTCGAGAGAAAATTTAACCACAACAATGAAAAGGAATCCAAGTTATATCCCACACTCTTCAATAGAATCGACGTTGATCCATATAGTCTCGAATCGCATCAGCTAAGGTTTGCTGCTTAATGGAATCATTCAGTTGCAGACTGAATCCGTCAAGCTTAGAAGAATGATTGATGCTATTTGTAGAGAAGAAACTTCTGTAATCTTCTTGGGCCATTTTCTGACAAAGCAAAACCCATATAATAATAACCTTGCTATCTTGATCCATCAAGACTTAAACTTATTCAATACTGCAATTTTTGGCAATGTTAGAGCATGTCCATTGGTGGAACCCCACATGGAGTTCTTAAAAAAAAAAAATATATATATATATATATATATATATTAAAAGAAAACGCAGCCAATACAGGTTCGCAATTTATTTATTTTTTATTTTTTAAGAACCCCCTTATGGGGTTCCACCAATGGACATGCTCTTGGAGTACATCTATTGGAGTTCTTAACTAAAGGTTTTAATATTATTAAAATAAAAAAATAAAAATAGAAAGGGAAAGTAGAAAAAGAGAAAAGGAATTCTTAAACAAGAGGTTTAAGAGCAAGTGGCATTTAGCCTAGTGGCATGTGGTAAGTGCAGAAGACACATGCGCACTTGCACATTCTGGGATCGAGTCCTCCGCTTGCATTTGCAAGAACTTGGCTAATGGGGCGGCCATTTGTGGCCCAATGTTGACAAAAAAGAAACAAGAGGTTTAAGAGACAATCTCTTAACAAGTGTCAAATTTTTATTTGACCTTTTATTTTAAAAATTTAAAATTAAAGTAAATATTAACTTTTTATAAAAATATTATTAATTTATTATTTAAAAAACTCTTCCTATTAGAGATGTTCTTACTATCCCTAACTTATATAGTATGTAGTCTATACATCAAAAGACGATGAACTATCTTATATTTAAAATATATAATATCAGCCATTTTAGCTTTTCAAAAAGGTATTTCATTATAAATTTTACTAGGGGGATACCCATGCGTACGCGTGGTGTAAATTAGTATTGGATATTTTTTTTTGTAAATTTTGTTATTTACAGTGATAACATAATCTCTGTTACATATATAGGAATAGCAAAATAGAGTAGTGTGCGAAAATATATGGAGAGGTTACATAGTAGTGGGGGAGAAAGCGGTGTGCGGAAATTCAGTCATGGGCAGTTAGTGATCGTGTGGTTGGTAACATGTTTTGTAAAATGTTTGTAAAATTTAACAAAAATTGAAGTTGTAATCGATAAACTCTGTTAATGTCTACATAGATTCTTTTAATGTTTCCTCATCATTGAATTCAATTAATAGATTACCATTTCGGTTAATAATGTAAACATTTTATAAATGAATAAACAGAAGCTAAACAATGAACAAATGAGATAATATAACTTGATAGACAAAACTGAAAAAATGATAATGAAAATATTATGTAGTAACTAATAAAACAGAAGGTGAAGCACAACTTAAGTTTCCAAATATCATCATAGTTACTAAAACTGCTAGTTATGAGTTGATAATAATAAGATACAATATTACTTAATCCGATAAAATAGTACTCAGTAGGTCTAAAGAAATTGTTCAAGAAAAGAACGGATGATTTTAGTGTTTACAAAAACATACCCTACAGAACAAAAGACATAATATCAAAAACGTTCAAATTTGTGTCCCAGCTGAGAGTACAAATATAACTTACATTCTTGACTATGAACAACTCCTAATTTCCTTCATCATCACCTTCAGAATCATCTTTTGCTGAAATTTACAAAAACAATATTAATAAACAACATAAAGCAATACTGTAAGTAAATTTCTTACAAAACTTCAACCTGCTGATAGAACTGAGTTACATATCTCAACTATCTTCTCAAGAGCCTCTCGGAAGTTGAGGAAGATTTGGATGAACTTCCTGTCTTTGTTGCATGTCGGGTATATGGCTTTCTTTTTTTCATAACAGGGCTATCATCAACATTGTGAAATCTATCTGAATGATCAACAACAAGCTCATGTTGATCACTAAGTAGTTTCCAGATCATACCAGGTTATGGTAGAGTGATATCAGACCCAAGTTTATTACCAACAAAAATCAAATGTTTAAACATCATTCTACCAAGGTTGAATTTCTTGTTGGTAATAATCTGGTAGCACAATGTACAGCGCTTTAGATGCGCATAAGCTTCATTGAGGGTAGGAAACCAGTTCTTACAACAAAACTTGTATAACTATATGTGCTCTTTAGGAAAATCAGAAGCTATCACAATCTTGCTAAAACTTGATTTCTTAGCCTTAGTCAATTTAATAGTCATATCCCTAATAGAACTCTCATCCAAATCTTCTATGATTTCTCTATCATCGAAATCAGGCACACCAAAAACCTCATTTATCTTTTTTCCATAAACCTCATACATATGACCCCTTACAAAGACAGGCAGAGAGGTTGAATCTTTAGGGACAACTAGTAAGCTTCCCCAAAACTCCTTAACCACATAGGGATCAAATTTTCCCGACAAAGTGACAGTAGGAGTCAAACCAGCAGAATCAATCCAGGATTTAACAGATTCAAGGTCTGTAGACGAAATTAAATTCTCAGGAATGATTTTTTTGGTAAGAAGTACCTTATACTTTTCCTCAACAGCAGCAGAGATGAAAATGGCAGTGTATTCAGAGAACTCCGATGGAGATGAATTAAGTGCAGTTTTTTTCCTCTTTGAACAGGATGGTTTATCGCTTACTTTATACCGTCGGTTCAAAAGACGTGAAGCAACCGTATCTCCTATAGCATCATCGTCATCAGTCTGTGCAATGTCACAGCTTTCTTCTCTCTTATCAGCATAAGCACTTGCTTCAGAGCCAGTAAATACTTCCGGGGGATGATACAGAGCGAGAATATTATTCTCCGTTGGAATAAGCTCATCGTTTGCCTGGATATTAGACATTGGAGGTTCAGGATGTGTTGATTGATGGCAATGGGTGATATTACTCGGAATGCCGCCATCGATGGTTGATTTTTTTGGAGACCGCTTCACCGTTTTCGACTTTCTCTTCGAACCAAAACGAACCCTAACCATCTTTTCTTTGTTCTTTTTTAAAAAGTTTTCATCGTATCATGTGTATAATGAAAAAAGGAAAGCTTTGAAGGATTTATCAATTGATTAGCAAAGAGGAAATTAAATATAATGGTGACTGATACACGCCTATATTTTCTGCTTGATTCATAAACGAAAAAGTAGGATTGTATACAGTTGTAATCAGGTTTCTTCACAGCTCTGACGTGGGTCAATAAATGGTAAAAATAAAAAATATTATACATATATTTGTTATATGTTTATTTTTAATATGTATTTTAAATTGAACCCAATTATTGTGTGCAAAAATTAAGTTACATTATTTAGTTGTATACAACTTTTATGAGAACTGTGTACAGCATTGACGTGGGTCAAAAACAATGAAAAGACATAACTAACCTAAAAAAGTTTAGACACTTTATAATAATTTAGGTCCTTTGACTTTCCTTTAATCACAAAATAGGCCTTACTTAATTAAAATTTTCAACTTATATTCATCAATAATAATTTCAATTTTAATTTGTTCAAATTATTCCTAAATATATTATAAAAATTAAATAAATAGAATAGTTTATAAGCTATGATATAACAATTTAAACATCAATAAATGTAAAAATTATTTGTATATAAAATAAGGAATTTTATTTTGTGATATATCTGTTTTATGGTACTTGTAAAAAATAATATTGAAATTAGAAACTAAATAAAAACCCAATAATTATATATAACTTTTATTTTCTAATTAATAATAATTAAATATAGCATTTATTTTCTAATTAAAAAATATATACATTATTTTAAAACTTTAAAACATTAAATTAATATAATCTCTGATTTGGGCCTGTATAATTAGATTTGAGCCGGAAAATTAGGCCAAAATTTTGTTAATTATTTCGAATTACACAAATTAATTATACAATTTAAATGAAACCCAACAAATTGGCCCAATATTGTTGAAACCTCAACAATAGGTTATGGTTGTTTAACTTACAATTTCTTGACCTTGAATTATAATGGCCTAAAACGTTGAAGAGTAAGCCAAATCGACAATGCTAAAAAAAGGAAATGTTACAAAAAAATATGATTATCATGGACATAATAAAAACTCTCAATTCAGATCTCCCACGTAAAACCCTAATGACAATAGAAAAAATCCATGGGACTCAGCGAAGATCAACACGAAATGGATCAAAGGATTAATCGGTATTTCAGTCTCTAGACTCTCTCTTCTATTTTTAATCACCTTCAAAAACAAAAAATTTAGCTGGAATACAGTACCTGCACCATATTTTTCGAATACTGATATTAACAATCATATTGATGGTAATAGAAATATATACTTGTGAAATTACAAGAATCAAGGAGAAAATATCATAACAGGAAATTGGAGAATTTTGATCTCCTAAATATAATGGACATGTAAAACTTTCGTAAATTCTCTTGACAATAGTGCTTTCAAATGGTTAATGGCAAAATAATTAGTTCTGAACTTTGTTGATAAAATTACAAACAATCTCAGGCTATACATTTCATTATATTTACTATATAATATAGTTAACGATTTTCTATTAAACTTTACTTCATATGATAGTTTCATGTTTAAAGATTACTGAGATTGATAAATTAAACTTCAACATTTTGTTATATGAAAGACCTGTAGTGCATAAAACTTCATTCTGTTTAGTTTCTATTCTTTTATAGTTTGTTGTAATTGGAACGTATATTGTTAAAATACTTAGCAAAGCTTTAGGAGAGATTAAACCATAAGAAATGTACAAACATATATAAAACAATTCAAAACATATATACATACAAATACTTGAATAATAAAATTACTAATTAACATTTTGGAAAACCTCTTTGTAAACAACATTCATAGTTTTGCTTTGTTGTTTACCATGTTTATCTGTGATAAAGACCTTCATTCCAGACTTATTATTTACCCTAGACATTGCAACATATAGTTGACCATGTGAGAAAACAGGTTTAGGTAGAAAGAGACCTACATACTTTAGAGTTTGTCCTTGGCTTTTGTTGATAGTGGTAGCAAAAGAAACTGAGATAGGGAACTGTCTCATGCACATTGTGAATTGCATTTTTGAATCAGAAGGTGAAATCAGCATACGTGCATTGTACACTTTGTCCCCAATCTTTGTACCTGTTAAAATTTTTGCTTCCAAAACGTGATCAGCCAAATTTGTGATTTGTAATCTAGTACCATTACATAAACCACCGTCCGGATCAATATTCCTTAGCAACATAATAGGACAACCAACTTTTAGAAGAAGGGAATGATTTGGTAGGTCTGATGCTTTGACACTATTTAGGAAATCTGAGGTATATACAGGATTACTCATAGCTTTGTGATCAGTTGGATCTATGCTATCAGAACACAAATAGATTTTTTCCTCATCTCGCAAGAATAAAAATCAGTTAGATATTAGGTAGATGAAAAAACATATTATTTAGTATTGATTGAAAAACAGAAATGTTAATGATATATAACTCACCACTAAGTCTTTCTATCATTAACTCGTTGATAGTGTTAACATCATCATTTTTTGGACACAAAATTGCCCTTTCCTCAAACCATTTACCACTCTTGTCTTGAAGATCTCCATTACCATAAAAAGCTTCTATAATAGAGTGGATTGGATCAGAAACGTTGGTGATTAGTAGGTCTTCAGGAATGGCAATCTCAGCCAATCCATCATTTGGCATTGACAAATGTCCCTCACCTAGTGCTAGTAACCAATTAGATAAGGACTCTAATTCTTCCTTTTCCTCTTCATAGATATCCGCAAGTAACCTCATGTTCTTTGTTAGTTTCATAACTCTACAATATTACCATAGATAAGATGAATTAATTGCTCACATAACGGTTTGTTGCCTCCCTGCACCTGTTATAACAGGTAAGATATGTATAAAATTCCCACCAAAAACAACAACTTTGCCACCAAATGGTTTATTCTCCGGATGTCGAACGATATCTCTGAGACTTCTATCAAGAGCTTCAAAACAATACTTACTCATCATTGGTGCTTCATCCCAAACAATTAGTTTAGTCTCCACAACCAAATCACCTAAATTTGAACCTCTAGTTATAGAACATGTACTACACTCATCCACATTTATGGGAATACCGAACCTAGAATGTGTAGTTCTCCCTCCATCAAGCAAAAGAGCCGCAATACCACTTGAAGCAACATTCAAAACTATATCTCCTCTGCATCTAACTGTAGCGGATAATAATTTGTAAAGAAATATTTTGCCTGTACCACCAAAGTCATAAAAAAAAAATATACCACCTTTATCGTTTTCAACACAATCTAAGATGTCGGTGAAAATTTTCTTTTGTTCCTCTGTAGTTTTAGGAAACCATTCATCGATATAGCTTTGAAGAGATTGTTTATCTATTTTTTTGAGTGTGTATAACTTTCTGACTTCTTCACTGAAATTAATATCTAGCAAAAGAAAACAGAAATTGCTAAAATAAAATGCAGAGAAATAAATCATTTACACCACGATTGAAATCGAAAAAAGATACTTGGATTACAGAAATCTTTTTGAATCTTATGTACAATATCGTCAGACAAAAGCATCCACATTTTATCCCATACTTCCTCAGGCTTACTCAAACTATCTGATATAAGCAAGTTAACAAAAGGTCTCCAAGTGTAGCGTCCACTACACATAAAACTTGCTTCTTCTGTGCCAGCAATGTACTCTCTATCATCATCTAACAGACCCAGAGAAAAACGTGCATCTCTATATGAGTCATACACATTTCCTTTAACAGTTTTCAAATCTGAAAAACTTGTTGCCCCTCTTTGATGACCCAACAACATCCTTAAATAATAGGATTCTTCGATTTTTTTTGGTACATAATTTATTCTGCCTATAGAAAAACCTTGACCTTTCCTATTTTTAAACATCTTGTTTTTAGCGTCCCAAGTGTACTTAAAGGGTATCTCCTCATATAAGAGATGTCTAGCATTTGGATCTTTCTGATTTTTCTAAATAAACTAAATAAAATAAAATTTATTTATGGAAAATGATGAATTAGATAATAAAGAAAGTGTTCAGTTCATTTTTTTTTGTCAACGACAAATATTATATCAATAGAAAATGATCCCTAAGAAAATCACATACAATTAATGATAGACTGACTCTCTGACAAACCTAACGAAAGCATCCGCCCTATAAATAAGAGAACGAGGAATTACCGGAATGTACAAATGACGAAAAAAGAGAAAATAACCAGGTAAATTCCTCCTGGTATGGAATAAACGCCGACTAATCTCATGAGTTGTCCAGAACCTTCAATATCGTCTCACAGTCAGTCGACAATTCTACCTCTAAGTTATATCATTTCTTTACATACTAATTTTAATTATTTTAGAGAGACTTAATTCAAAATTTATATCACCATAAGTACTATAATATCAAACTTGATGATTCATCTATCCAATATGATCCAGTATGATGTAATTTGTAGATTATTATGGAATATCTCATAGATAATATATATAGAATATAATATTTTTATTTATTGTAAATTAATTTTGAGTCAAAATTTTATAATCTAATATGATATCTAAACCTATGATTTATGTTGTCCAACTTGATGTGATCTAAAATTAGTCTAGTTATCAACTAACACATGTTTAAATTGGTATCATTCATGCATCTCCAAATATATCAAAATTAACGGTCAAAGAATCATTATTTTATGAGATGTATTAAGGAATCTTTATAACATAAAGAAAAAATAATTTCTACTATGTGTAAAATATGAGGTTTTCTACTTATTGTCAAAATTTTGAATTGGAAGTTTGCAATCTAATATAGTACAGGAGTTTCCTGGGTTTTATATTCGGACAGATGTAAAGTAGACAATCCAATTCATTATAGGTATCATGTTTTTTTAATGAAGATATAAGCTATCACGTTACATCGTAAACTCTTATAATAAAAGCCACATCACCACTTACCTTGAAGAACATAAAGTATCGATTATAAACTCAAACAAATAATAAATAATCATTCTCTTTATTGTTTTAGAAAACTTTTTCAAAAACTAAAGCCTCAAATCTTAAACTTTTAGGTTATACCACACTTTGATATCTCCCTTTTATAGACAAGATAAAGTCTTCCTAAATCTACAAGGAAAAGGTATGATTAGATAACTCTTAACAAAACAAACTCTATCTTATCTATTAAGTAACTTGCTCAATAAGTTACTATGTTCAAGTTTAATTCAACAATCACCCTCTTAACCTTGAAGTCGACTTTCTCTATATCATGAACACTAATAAATCCCTCATCTCTTTGAACTTGATTCTCCCTAGTGTCTTTGTTAGTATATCCGCCTTTTTGTTTTGTTCCCGGAATATGTTCCACTTCGATTTGACCATTCTCAACACATTCTCTTATGAACTGATACCTTGTGTGTATGTGTTTACTTCTCCCATAAAACACCGGATCCTTGGTTAGAGCAATTGTGGATTTGTTGTCAATACGAATGATTACCTTTTCACATTTCAATCCCATGATTTCACTTAGTAACTCTTGAAGCCAAATTGCTTGTCTTGAAGCTTCAGTTCCAGCTATGAACTCGGCTTCACACGAAGACAAGACAACGGTTTCTTGCTTTTGTGAGCACCAAGTAATTGGACTCTCGCTTAGATAGAAGATGTGCCCAGTTGTACTTCTTCCATCATCCGGATCTACATTGTGACTACTATCACTATACCCGATTAACCTTGGTACTTGTGTGTGAGATCTCGTGAAGGATAGTCCGAGGGTGATTGTGCACTTTAAGTATCTTAAACAATGTTTCATAGCAGCTTCATGTGATTTTCTTGGACTTTGCATATATCTACTCAAAACTCCAACACAATATGACAAATCTGGTCTTGTATGTAAATGATATCAAAGACAACCAACCTTCCTTCTATAATATGTGGCATCAATTTCCTTTTCTTGAATGGCTCTTGATAGTTTTAACCCTGACTCCATTAGTATATGAAAAATGTTACAATCATCCATTCCTGAGTCTTCAAGAATCTTTTGAGCATAACATTTTTGTGATAACGTTATTCCACCTTTAAGTTGTCTTACTTCTATTCCAAGATAGTAAGTTAGTTTCCCTAAATCACTCATCTCAAATTTAGTTGCCATTTCTCCTTTGAACTCGTCAATAATTCTTATATTTTTCCATGTGACAAACAAATCATCTACATAAAAAGCAATAAGCAAATTTTGATCCGAGATTATCTTCTTGTAAACCGATGGCTCCTTGCTACATTTCTCGAACTTAAGTTCTTGAAGTATTTGATTCAACTTGATGTTCCAAGCTCTTGGTGCTTGTTTTAACCAATACAAGACTTTTTTAAGTTTATAGACTTTGTCTTTACTCCCTTTCACCTCAAAGCCTTCTAGTTGTGTAACATAAACGGTTTCCTTTATATTTCCATTGAGGAAAGCCGTTTTCAGATTAAGATGATGTATCTCCCAGCCAGTTGAAGTGGATAGATTAACAAGAAGGAGAATTGTTTCAAGTCTTGCAACCGGTGCAAACACTTCTTCATAATCTATTCCATACTTCTGCACATATTCTTTGGTAACAAGTTTTAATTTATACATGTTGATGCTTTCATCATAAATACGTTTTATTTTGAATACCCATTTAAGTCATATGGGCTTGACACCTACTGGGAACTCCTCTAGTTCCCAAGTCTCATTCTTGAAAATAGACCTAATTTCATCTTCACATGTAAGAATCCATACCCTTAATTCTTTTGCTTCTTTGAAATTCCTAGGTTCATCGTCTAAGCACAATAGTATTTTTTCTCCTTCAATTTCGGACATCAAGACATAATCATCCAGATGTTTTGTTCTTGAAACGTCCCTTTGAGATCTTCTCAAGACTTCACCGGATGAAGTCTCATCTGAAACCGCATCCTCGTTTTGTTCGTTGGTCTCCTCGGTTTCGTCTTGGGTCCTAACATCTTCGTGGTCTTGATGATCATCTCCATCATACTTGGTTTTTGTCTCATTACTACTAATCATAATCTCAAAACTTCCAACTTGACTCTGAAGTTTTGTGATTCCAATTCCATCATTTTGCTTCATCAAGCACCACATCTCTACTTACTATAATGTTTTGAGAAACCGGATCAAGTAATCGATAAGCTTTAGACCCGGTTTCGGTTCCAAGATGAAAAAGTGAACGAGATCTATTTTCTAGTTTCTTCAAGTATGGAACATCAACCTTAGCATATCCGATGCATCCAAAGATTCGAATATAATTGATGTTTGGCTTTTTTCCACGAAGAACCTCATATGGTTTCCGATCCTTGATAGCTCTTGTAGCAATTCTATTCAAGAGATAGGTAGAGTGTCTTACCGCTTCTTCCCAAAGATAATTAGGCATATGCATATGCTTCATCATTCTTCTTGACATTTCTATCAATGTTCTATTATGCCTCTCAACAACTCTGTTTTGTTGAGGTGTGTTCGCAAAATGTTTTGAACTCATGGGACAAGAATTCACCTCCTTGGTCAGTTCTAAACACGTCAATTATTTCTCTAGTCTCCTTTTCTACCACATTTTTGAATCTCTTGAATTTTCCAAACGCCTCACTTTTTTCTTTCATCAAAATAGTCCACATATATCTTTAATGATCATCTATAAGAACAAAGATATACATATTTCCAGCTGCAGTTTTTGGTGATATTGGTCCACAAAGATCCTCATGTAAAAATTCCAACACTTTATCCACTCAGAAAGAAGTTGCCTTTGGAAAGACTTGCCTTGTTTGCTTTCCAAGTAAACATGATCCGTATATCTTCTTCTCTATATCAAACTTGGGGAGACCTTTAACTACTTCTTTCTTGATCATGTTAGACAAAGTATCAACATTAATATGACCTAACCGTGCATGCCACTTGCTTGAATCACTTACCTTGGTTAGATGCACCTCCGAGTCTTTGATATCCATCCGAATCTTGTAAAATCGATTTGGTGATCTTTTGGCTTTGAGAATTACTATTCCTTCTTGATCAAAAATTGTCAAATAATCTCTTTTTCTTCTTGATCACAGCCGGATTCGGTACCTTGTCCAAGACTAATTTTGTTACTCTTTAAACCCGGAATGTAGTACACATTAGTCATGATTTTCGTTTTATCATTTTGATCCAAAAGAGAAATCAATCATTTTCCCTTAATATCAATGTGTGAGTCATCTCCAAATCTCACTTTTCCCGTGATTGTCTAATCTATTTGAGTAAAGTATCGTCTATTCCCCGTCATGGGATTGTTTGCTCCATTATCAAGATACCAAGTATTCTCTACATTTACATCTCAAATTTACTTGGTACACAATCCTCCTCGTTTAAATAAACCACCTCATGCATAAAGAGATCATCCGCGTCTTGTGTGTCTCCACTAACACTTTCTTCTTGAGTCTCTTGTAGTTTAAGCAAACAATCCGGACAGCTAGAAGAATAATGCCCTAATTTATCACACCGATAGCACATAACTTTCGATAGATCTCAATATCCATTACCTCTACCTTGACCTCTTCCACGTGATCGTCCTCCTCTACCTCTTCCTCTTGATCCTTCAATCGTGTTTCTCGTTTAGTTTTGTTGCTCCAAATACATCAACTGTTTTGTTGTTCTTGAATTTCCTCTTCTTCTTCGAGAATTCTCTCTTCATAAGCCTTTAACCGACCTGCAACATCCTCAAAGCTTGCAGTTTTAAGATCCAAGAGTGGTTCAAGGGATGCAACCATAAGTATGTATTTCTTTCTAGGTAAACACTTGAGAAACTTCTTAACCAACTTCGATTCTTCTATGATTACTCCTAGAGAGGTAGATTTAGACGAAATCGTGGTTAGCTTGCCAACGAATTCATCAATTGTTTCGCCATCCTTCTTCTTAAGACGGTCGAATTCGGACATCAATTTTTGTAACCTAGCCTCCTTCACACGTTCAGCCCCCTAAGTTTCGAGTTTTGATGGCCTCCCATACCTTTTTTCCATGTCTAATTCTCCAACTTGTAGAATAAGAGCTTCCGGTATGGATTGAAACAAAAGTGTCATTGCCATATTGTTTTTTTTTTCTTACAATCAAGTTCAGCCTCAATTACCTCCCATACTTCATGTACTTTGAGACATACTCTCATTCTCATGATCCAAACGGTGTAGTTTGTTGCGGTTAACATTGGACATGCTATATAGGAAGAGCCTCCTCCCGTTTTGGCTCCCTCCGTCGAAACCAAGGCTTTCTCGTTGCCCATTGATTTGTTAAACCTCTCGTTTAACTTTTTCTTCGTGAATTAGTCTCTTCCTTGATCACGAACCAAGCACTGGCACCAATTGAAGAACTTAAAGTATCGATTATAAACTCAAACTATTAATAAGGAATCATTCTCTTTATTGCTTTAGAAAACTCTCTCAAAAACTAAATTTTCAAACTTTAATCTCTTAGGTTATACCACACTCTGGTATCTACCTTTTATAGACAAAATTAAAATTTCCTAAATCTACTAGGAAAATGTATGATTAGATAAGTTCTAATACAACAAACTCTATCTTATATATTTATATATTAAGTAACTTTCTATAAATTACTATGTTCAAAACATACGTGACGTCTTTTAGTCATAATAAAAACTAATCATACCGAAAAGATTGCAAAGTTATAACTAAATATTTCAATGAAAAACTATTGCAAAACTATAATTAAATTTCTACTTCTGGTTTTGTCCAGGAGATTAGACTACAAATATTCACATTGGTCTATGTCGTATTGTTATAAGTTTGGAAATTAGTTTTTATAGATCGGTCTCATTATTAACGAAAAGAAAGTACTACATGATAAGTGATTTTAATATTTATTTCGAAGATATGCAAACTCCGAGATATTAAATTTATAATTTTACTGCATCTTGTCATAAATTAAATATTAAATGTAGATAACTTTTATTTCAATGATTAATAATAAATCTTCTAAAAATATAAATATTTATTTATCTAAAGATCAAATTCTATTATTTATATTATATATATTGACTAAAAATCAATTAATTGTGATCTAATATAAGAAAAAATTTAAACATATTGAATATCATACTTCCGAGTATGAAGTGTAAATCAACAAAAGTCTAAAGTTATATAAATATACTATAAATTGGTGTCATGTTACAGGCCACGAGTTGTATGTGTTGATATTATTAGAAAATGATAAAAAAAAATGTATATTTTAACAAAATATAAAAAAAAGGAAAAGAAAGGTTGAATAAGAGGACTTTGAAGCAGAAGCAAAATCAAAGGTCTCTGTCTCTACTAGTGGTTCGAACGCTCTTTAAAATGGAAGCCACGAGGAAGGATTGATTAACAGAAGAAGATTAAGCTTTGTGTGGTCAAATCTTAAACTTGCAATTTCAAGCAAAGGTAATTTT
>JAKUCM010004339.1:0-17561 GCA_023374145.1 Lepidium sativum | reverse complement strand
TTTTATAGTAATGTTGATAAAAGCTTTGCATTTCACGGGCATCACTTTTCTTAACCCTGCCCATCAGTGTTGGATCATGTTCCTACAAAAAAAACAAAGACACGGTAGAGTACACTTTGTAAAAGAGTAACTAACCAAGAGTCCTTTCTACAAATATCAATAGCTATCCATATCTGCCACATGCACGAATCAAGCAGGGTACTATTGCGAAAACTCACTCTTTCGAGACGCTGTAGAAGTGCAGTCTTAAATTGCCGAACACCTCTTCCACTGGAAGTAGGATCCAGCCTGTGAGCTTTCTCAAATGCATAAAACCGACCTGAACGAGATAGAGAGAGCAAAACTAAATAATCTGCAAAAGCAGTACAGAATTACATGCCAAGATAAAAAGGAATGATTTTTAAGAAAGCTTACAAAGATAAGCAACCCTAGGATTGCTGGATTCAACCTCATTAGCAACACGGAGAATGGGGGCAATCTCAACAAGCGACGAAGGAACAACTTCACTATCGAATGACTCTCCAAGATTACCAGCAGTCTGAGTCCGTATGATCCGCCGCTGCTGAGGCTGGGATGGTCCTTGATCAGAAGAACCTCCTCTCGTAGCAGACATTTTCTCCTACCCAAAAACCTCCAGGTTAAGCGTTTTTTAAGGCCCCCTTAAAGCGAAGAAAAGACTCATTAGACTACAGAGGTAAGGAAATGTGATAAAATTAACAATGAGCAGGAATGCGACATTGAAAGGAACATACAGAGCGAAAAAGAAAGAGAGATCCAGAAACCCTAACAATGACGGAGCAAAGCAGTCACAACTTTAAGCTACTTAGCTGCTAAGTACGCAAAGTGAGAGAGAGAGAGAAAGAGATATTGTAGGTATGTTTTTTGTGTTTTTCTTCCTTTTTTCTGCACCACTTTAATGCAGGAAATATAAAAGAATTGATTTTTAAAAAAGGACACTTTTGAACTTCGTGTCCAAAATAGGTTTTATCTTTAATTTAATTACACTACTACCATCAAGTTTTGATCTTTGTTTTAGTGGGACTACTGGGGCAATGTCGGTTTTGTCTTGAAACAAGCAAAAGTTAGGTCCCTCCAATTTATTCATTGAACAAAAAAATTAATTTTTTAAACGATAGGGTATATTTGTAAAAAACAATTAGAATTTCAAAAAAAGTTGAAGATTCCAATAAAAAAAGTGCAAGCAGTTTTAAAAACTTGAATGCAATCTTTGACCTCATTCACATTACTCCCAATATTTTTACCGTTGTTCTTTTCCAAAATTGTTTTTTGAACGTTAAATAATACATTAACTTAACAGGATTTGAGAATTTAACGCAGTTTTTAGTTTACTTTCGCCACTTAAATGTTAGTATTATATAGATTTATATTATCAGATGATTGGAATGAAATTTAGTTAGGCAATACTTTCAAATAGATTTATATTATAGTTTATTTTTGGGTTTGGTCGTATCTTAATGTTAGATCATATTCCTGTTGTGGTCCATGCCGAGACTGCCTTAAAGACCAATGTCTTAGTCCATGATGGGACTGTCTTAAAGACCAACGTTTTAATCCTAAAAGATTAATCTCTTAAGTTCATGATTAAAACAAAAAGTTATACTGAAATATGTATTAGGAATGTGGAATATATAATATGTTATATAAATTTGTACTAAAATCTATTTTACAATCAAATCGTGTAATGTTGTCTTTCAATCACTTATTTACCGAATTCGTTACAAAATCGTATATGAAAAAATATCAGACCACCATTATTGGTAGTTTCTAAATTTGAGTTTCTAGTAATTAAATAATGATTAAAGTAGAAAAAAGTAGAGTTAAGAGATGGTAATTTGTTTTGAGTTTGCATGGGTGATTATTTGTAATTTCTAGGAAGAGTTTCTTAATTTTTTTTAAAATAGGTAATATAATTATTATTATTGGAAATGATTAATTGTAAGACATAGACTTAGGTAAAATAAATAATCTTAAACAAAATCAATTTAATCATGATTTGTTGAAAATTTAGTCCATATATGCTCGACCAAATCGTTATTCAATTGTTCATGGATAGTTCGATCACGAATTCGAGATCGAGTGGCCATCATATCAACGATATTTGAAGGATATTTGTAGAATATGTGAAATCGACCATAGTACTTCCTGAAGATTATGCCTCTATGAATTCGCTGACATCAAACTGAGTATACATATGTTGTTCATCTTCTACAATCATATTGTGGAGTATAATACATACGCGCATAATTTTTCCAATTTTTGTCTTATCCCAAAGAAGAGATGGATTTTTAACAATGGCAAATCAAACTTGCAAAACTCCAAAAACACGCTCAACACCTTTACGGCAAGCTTCTTGGTGGGTGGCGAATAAAGATGCTTTCTCAGTTTGTGGAAGTGAAATAGATTGGATAAACGAAGCTCATTTTGGATAAATTCCATCTGTAAGATAGTAACCTAAACGATATTCGTTCTCGTTCACTACATACATCACTCTTGTTGCTCGACCTTGTAAAATGTCATCGAAATCTGGAGAGCGATCAAGAATATTGATATTATTTAAAGTTCCCGGTGGACCAAAAAACGTGTGCCATATCCAAAGATCTTGGGAAGCAACTGCCTCTAAAACGATCGTTGGTTTACCAGAACCACGAGAATATTGCCCTTTCCAAGCACTGGGGCAATTCTTCCACTCCCAATGCATACAATCAATACTTCCCATCATGCCTGGAAATCCTTTAATCTCTTCAATAATGAGTAGGCGTTGAAGATCTTCAACGGTTGATTTTCTTAAATACTCGTCTCTAAAGCAAGAAATGATTTCGCTAACAAAATGTTCCAAGCACTTCAGAGATGTGGTTTCACCAATCCGGAGATATTCGTCAACTGCATCAGCCGCACAACCATATGCAAGGATACGAATTGCTGCTGTACATTTCTGGAGTGCAGAGAAACCGTACCTTCCAGTTGCATCTCTTCTTCGTTGAAAGAAAGGAATTTCATTTGATGGAGATTCAACTGGTTGAAGGAAAGGGAAATTATGCTGGCTGGTTAAAAGGTCCACGAAGCCAACAACAGAGTATTCCTTAGGGTTCATTTTAGGTGTTTTTAGGCTTGTGTCTTTAGGTGTTTTTAAGAGTTGTATTGAGTCAGATTAGGTTTTGAGGTTAGTTTTATAATCTCAAAAGATAGGTTGAGAGTTAAGTTAGTTCATCTACTAATTGTGGTTAGCATTAAATGAGAGTTAAGTGCATTCAACACACACATAAGTTTTTAATCTGGAGGTGAGACTTATATGGAATTTTTGATATAGTGTAAACTTGATTTCAACTTACAGAAAGAATTGAAGAAGGGTCATCTTCACCAATTTCATAATTTGGTATAGTTAGTGCATTTCGCAGTAGAAGAATAATCATCAACTGCAAAAGAAAAGATGGATATTTCTGATTTTTAGAAACTTAGTAAAAATTCAACAGCGGTTGAAACTTATTGAGAATAAAGTCTGAACGATTATGACTAAAGTAAGAACATGTAAATCCAAACCTCAGATTGTCCATCCTCCACTAAAAACAGACAATTAAGTCAGAACGATTATGACTCATATATATAACCAAACTGTAGGTGTGTATGGTAGAATTAAGAAGTTGATCATACCCAATGTCAATAGTGATGTCTTCAGATTGGGGTGGAGAGGTGTATCCAGCTTGGTATGGCGGGAATAAGAGAAGTTAAAGATTGTTAATTTGAGTTGAATTCTCAATCATCAAGCAAAAGTCTCATGATAAACCATTATAAGTCATACATTTGTCTGAACATTTCTACTTTGACTATCTTTCAAAACTGCATAAGAATGGAAACCTGACTGAAGCAGAAATCAAATGAATGATCCTATACTAATAACCACAACCATTAACATGACCAAATAATTGGTCGTATAAAGGTTCAATTTTCTAGCAATTTCCATCAGACATCTCTTCGATTCCACACTCTTCACAGATAACAAAAAAAAAAAGAGTATCGAGAGAAAGCTGTGTACATACCTGATGACAGATTTCCAATAAAGTGTCTCCCTTTTCATTGCACCAACGTTGAACACATTTTCTGTGAGCATACTGATCAAAACATGAAAAAGTTGAATTCAATACTATGTCTTCTCTCAGCTTTTCCTTAATAACTATAAAAACTATGAAATAGAAAAACTACCTTTAGGGTTCCACTACAAGCACATGGGCTCTCGAGATTCTTAATATCAGATTCCTCCTGACAGATACGACACTCCGTCGAAGGAATCAGCGAATCCTCCTTCGTTGTATTATCTCCGTCGTAGATATTAATTGCATTATCCTCTCTTGCCGTCGTCAAGCTGTACGGCTCTGGCGACTCTGATATAAGATTCTCAACCTCGTCGAGAACCAGAGGTAGCGAAACCGGTCGCACCAATGCTTTGATATTTACAACCATTTGATTACTCATCTTAGTGTTTCCAAAACCACTCTCAACGAAATCCAAAATTAAAAATCCCTAAATACAAAACAACAAATTCACTCTTACGAACACCACCAGAGTACAGGAAAACAGAGAATATCGAGGCGTGGAAATCAGAGAGAAACCTGCAGAAGAAAAAGGGAAGAGATTATTTATAGCGTAAAGGTAAAAATTTCTCGTCCTCGATTTTGAAGAGCAGAAAACTCAGCGGTTCTTAAATCAGAAAACGTTTCTTAAACAAGAAACGTTTCTAAGCATTATATTTCAGTTTTTATTTGTTTTTAATTATATTTTATGTTAAGAAACCCCCTAAATACTTGCGATAATCCTGCTCTCATTTGACGGAAATTTATTTTTAAGAAAACTCACTTATACCTTTATAGTTGTGTCGTTTAACGTTTAACAGATTTAGTTTAGGTTTAAACATGCTATCGTTTCTTTCACTCTTGGTCTTTATGTCTCTTCCTTGTTAATTGTCTCCTCTCGCTTTGAAGGCTCTCGTTTTTTTCTTTCTTGGTCTCATGTTTCTTTCTCGTTAATTGTCTCTTCTCGCTTTAAAAATTAACCAATTTTGCTTTAGATGTAAAGATGAAACTACAGTCACCACAAAAATCACCATAAAATCAATACACAATAATGGAAAGGTGAAAGTGAAAGTTAGAATATGATTAAAATCATTCAAACAAACACGAGGTTTACGACAACCAAGGAAAACATATCTTTTTTAAGATAATTACAACATTTAGTTTTCAAATGTATAATAAAATAAAAATATTACTTAAATAAAAATATTATCTAAGATGACGGACAAAACAAATATAAAAAAAACGGAGCACAATAACATTTTTGTTATATCTTTACAAAGTTTGTTGTCATTTCATCTCGAATAATATAATATTTGAATCTCATTAATAAAATATGTTAGATGAAAAGAAAACGTTCTACAGAATTTTCTTCTCGATTAATTTTGTTCACCGTTTTGTATGGATTGGGCTAAATTGATATAAGATCAAAGGCCCTAAATTGATATAAGATCAAAGGCCCATAAGTAAAATAATTAGGCCCATAAGTAAAATAATTCGGCCCATATGGAAAACGTTGTTCTCATTTCGAAACTTACAATAATCGGAATTACCACGCGCATAAATAAATCGCGTTAAGCGTGTGTAACCTAACCGGCGGTGATCATTTGTTCCGATCTTGTGTTTTGCTATCTTCACCACAGTTTCCATTAGTCCATCCCTCTCTCTCGTAACGACCGACCACTCTGGAGAGATCGTCAAAATCAAACCCGAAGAAGTAGTTCACGTCTTCTTAATTGGAATATTCAGAACTATCTTCTGGATTCAGTCAGAGGAATCGAAGTAACCAAAGCTCTAAGAAACGTGGGAAAGTAATATTTCTCACCAGAGACTTGTGCCGATAAGGAACGAACGACGAAGCTGTGGTTAATTTCCGATACCGAACGTTCGGTATATTGTTGTGAATTTCAAGAGTTTTGAGCTGAAATCGACCAATCCCTCCACTGAACTAATGGGGGTAAGTTTCGACTAGTAATTGGGTTCGTTGATCGGATTTTGCTAGGCTGTTTTGGTTTTATAGGAACCTACTGTGTGATAGTCGTAATTAGTATTGTTTCTGATATAGGTTGATCCGTTCAAAACTACGGACACGTTAGAAACCGAGAAAGAAACCGAAACCGGTGGTGGTCTCCCTCCGCAAGATAGATTGACTTTTACAGCTCCTGAGAAGAGGTCCCGTTTAGGTATGAGTTGAGATAACAATTGCTATACAATTGTTGATTAGTTGTTTCGGAATTTTACATATCAACCGATGGTGGTTTTGCATTTATCCTTAGGTCTGGATATAAGGGCAATTGAGAAAAGGGAGAATGCCATTGCCAAGACCCAGGGGGAGTTTAAGGTCCCCAAGAAGTCAACAATATCTATTACATCATCTTTGGATGAAGAGGATAAATCTGATGTATCAGGATCAGATAATGTAACTGAAAACAATCTACATGATCATTCCAGCAGACGATATAGAGACAAGTCTTCAAGATCTCAGACTGCTGAAGGTACTTTTTTCCTCATGGCTATTAGTTTGAGCTTTACAATACAGTGATTTTAGTGAATCTAATAATTTAGTTATGCATTTAGTGTCCTATCCACCCTTTTATTCCGTTATGCATTCAGTATCTTCTTTTTCATGACTTCTGATATTTATTTATTCTCTGTATTGCAGTAAGTACCATAACTACAGAAAATGCTGCAACTTCTGATGTAAGTCATTTAATTCCAATATGAGATCATCATTTTGCCTCGTCTTATTTATCTGTCTGACTACTTTGCCACTTGACTTTAAGTATTCTGATATATCTTTCACATGTCGATATGAAGATTTCCATGACTCCCAGGAGTTTATCTAGCAATTCTAGATACGAGAAAGAGGACAGCACTAGATATCGAAGAGACTACAGGTATGACAGAAATGAAACTCCACGGTCACGGCAGAGAAACACTGATGATGAGATGGATCGCTACCGAGGGACGGAGTCTTATCGCCAATCTAACGGAGACTATCACGGAGAAAAGCGTGGAAGATACAACAGCGAAAGGAGAACTCCAGGTATGCTAAAGATTGTAGAAGGCTAGAAGCTCACAAAGTTATCAATTTATTAATTGTTGGCACGAATGTCTTTATCTGTCTTTTTCAATTGTCTTTATAATGTTTGTCCCCCTAAGCATTATGGGTGTCACTAATGCAACACTTATTGGGCTTATTCAATGTTCATTAACACAAAATTGTGCAGGTAGGTCGGATTGGGATGATGGAAAATGGGAATGGGAAGATAGTCCACATAGAGATAGAGACTCTAGTTACAGCAAGCGACATCAGCCTTCTCCATCACCCATGTTAGCTGCAGCTTCACCTGATGCTCGTTTAGCCTCCCCGTGGCTGGATACACCTCGTTCAACTAGTATGTTGTGTTTAAAATTTGTGATTTGGTTTGAGTTCAACCACCTGCAGAGACTAACAATTGGTTTATTACTGTGTCCTTATTTTTATGCAGTGTCTTCTGCTTCCCCATGGGATATCGGTGCACCTTCTCCTGTTCCTATACGGGCTTCTGGGTCCTCTATCAGATCCTCAAGCTCTAGGTATGGTGGAAGATCCAATCAACATGCGTACTCTAAGGAAGGTGATCTGACAAAAAAGGTATTAATTATTATTTGCATTGTGCACCTATGTTCATGCAGCATTATGTTGTTATTCAGATGTGATAATACTTGTGCCACATGTTGTTATCGCCTCTATAGGGGCATTCAGATGAGGATGGACCACAAGGAGCTGAAGAATTCAACAATGAGATCACAGAAACAATGCGTTTGGAGATGGAATATCACTCAGATCGTGCATGGTGAGTATTCACCTTCTTCCGGAGGCAGTAAAATAAGCATTTTGAAATCAATAACGTTTTATGGACTGAGGGCATAGTTCACTCTTCACATTAATTGCCAAACCAACTTCAGATTTTGTAAAGCCTGTGTAAAAAATATTTTCATTTCACAGGTATGATACAGACGAAGGGAATTCACTGTTCGATGCGGACAGTGCATCCTTTTTTCTTGGAGATGATGCTTCTCTACAGAAAAAGGAAGCTGAGTTGGCAAAGAGACTGGTAATTCTCTATACTAATTGCACCCTTCATGTGTAATATTTTATTTGAAGCTGCATATATCTTTTCGTTCATTTATGGCTAGGCTTTTCCATTTCCTTTTGGCATAAATTATCTAGTTAAATTTCATCATGACTAAAGTATTAATCTCTTATCTCTTTTCATGCTCCTGAGTTAGTTGACTTAAGCTGAATTATGGTGTTTTGTTTATGGAAATTTGAATTCTAGGTGTACTGAATAGCAGTATCGTATGAAGCTCCATTTTCAATGCACCAATCCATCTATTCTTGGCAATCTCACTTTTGGTGCGTAAAAACGTAGTACACCTCATATATTGAATGCTTCATGATATTTGTAATGCAGGTTAGGAAGGATGGTAGCAAAATGTCACTAGCTCAGAGTAAAAAATACTCTCAGCTTAATGCTGATAATGCTCAATGGGAAGACCGCCAGCTTCTTAGATCTGGAGCAGTTAGAGGCACAGAAGTGCAGACTGAGTTTGATAGTGAAGAAGAACGGAAGGCTATTCTTCTGGTACATGGTATGTAGACTACTATAAGAACCCAAAGTTAACCACAACTTCCAGGTTAAAAAGGAGTATATGTAGCATATCAGGTAACATTCTAATCTTTTGGTAATTGCAGATACGAAACCTCCTTTCCTTGATGGAAGAGTCGTTTTCACAAAGCAAGCAGAGCCAGTAATGCCTGTAAAGGATCCCACATCAGACATGGCTATAATTTCACGAAAAGGATCGGGTCTTGTCAAAGAGATTCGGGAGAAACAAAGTATGCATAAATCGCGACAGCGATTTTGGGAGCTTGCAGGCTCAAATCTTGGTAATATCCTTGGTGTTGAAAAATCAGCTGAGCAGGTAATGCTCCGATGGATTTTGTTTTTTTTATTTGTAGTGTGGTTGTTGGACATATTGTGACTGATCTTATTGCAGATTGATGCCGATACTGCTGTAGTTGGTGACGAAGGTGAAGTAGATTTTAAAGGTGAGGCGAAGTTTGCACAACATATGAAGAAAGGAGAAGCTGTTAGTGAATTTGCCTTGTCAAAAACCATGGCACAGCAACGACAGTATCTCCCCATATTTTCGGTTAGAGATGAACTTTTGCAGGTTGGTGTTTTTGCTTTTGAGGGGCTTGGGAGTTGGATTATAATGTACATTATTATTGGGAAATTAATTTCAAGGGTATTCTGTTTTTGAATTTCATATTTTCGTAAACTCACCTACTTTAAATATATTCTTCAGGTAATAAGAGAAAACCAGGTGATAGTGGTGGTTGGTGAAACTGGTTCGGGAAAGACAACACAACTTACACAGGTTGCTCCTTTACTAAGACTTTTCATGGAATCCATGTGTTCTTATACAGATTTATGAAACAATGAACTTAATCTGTTTCTTATTGTTAGTATCTCTACGAGGATGGATACACTATAAATGGTATAGTAGGTTGCACCCAACCAAGACGTGTAGCAGCCATGAGTGTTGCAAAGAGAGTTAGCGAAGAGATGGAAACAGAGTTGGGTGATAAAGTGGGGTATGCAATTCGCTTTGAAGATGTAACTGGTCCAAATACTGTTATCAAGGTATGTTGTTCTCAAGTAATAACCTTCTTCTTGCTAATTTATGATGTTTCTGTTTTAGTTAGTGACATAAAGTTTGGCTTATCATGCTTTTAATATCTGCACTTCATTAAAACAGAGGATATTTCTTCTGAACATATTTCCCTTTGAAATTACAGTACATGACCGATGGAGTGCTACTGAGAGAGACCCTCAAAGATTCTGACCTGGATAAATATCGGTATGTATTACCTCTGATTGATCATGCTTTTAAGTGGTTTAAGCATAATGAAGTGCTAACTCCTGTTGTGGACCTCTGTATAGCGTGGTGGTGATGGATGAAGCGCATGAAAGGTCACTAAACACAGACGTCCTTTTTGGAATACTGAAAAAAGTTGTGGCTCGACGTCGTGATTTCAAGCTGATAGTTACTTCAGCAACCCTCAATGCTCAAAAGTTTTCCAATTTCTTTGGGAGGTAGGTTACCGTCCTTCACATAAACCAGTTAAATATCTTATGGTTTAATTCTTATGTGATAGTGTTTTTGCTTTGGTAATGCAGTGTTCCTATATTCAACATTCCTGGAAGGACTTTCCCTGTCAATATTCTCTACTCCAAAACTCCTTGTGAAGACTATGTTGAAGCTGCTGTTAAACAGGCAATGACGATACACATAACAAGCGCACCTGGGGACATTCTCATATTTATGACGGGGCAAGATGAGATTGAAGCAGCGTGCTTTTCACTTAAGGAGAGAATGGAACAGCTCGTATCATCCTCCACCAGAGAAATCACGAATTTACTGATTCTGCCAATATACTCTCAGTTACCTGCTGATTTGCAAGCAAAAATATTTCAGAAACCAGAAGATGGAGCCCGCAAGTGTATTGTTGCCACCAATATTGCGGAAACATCGTTGACAGTCGATGGAATATATTATGTGATTGACACGGGGTATGGAAAGATGAAAGTTTTCAATCCTAGAATGGGTATGGATGCTCTTCAGGTTTTCCCCATAAGCCGTGCAGCCTCTGATCAGCGTGCGGGAAGAGCTGGAAGAACAGGGCCTGGAACATGCTATAGGCTGTATACTGAGAGTGCTTACTTGAATGAGATGTTGCCAAGTCCTGTGCCCGAGATTCAGCGGACGAATCTAGGAAACGTTGTGTTGTTGTTGAAGTCACTCAAAATAGACAACTTGTTAGATTTTGATTTTATGGATCCACCGCCGCAAGAAAACATCCTGAACTCTATGTACCAGCTTTGGGTTTTGGGTGCTCTTAGTAATGTTGGAGGATTAACTGATCTTGGGTGGAAGATGGTGGAGTTTCCATTGGATCCACCTCTTGCAAAGATGCTATTAATGGGTGAACGGCTTGATTGTATAAACGAGGTTCTGACGATTGTTTCAATGCTTTCTGTCCCTTCAGTGTTCTTCAGACCTAAAGAAAGAGCAGAAGAGAGTGATGCTGCGAGGGAGAAGTTTTTTGTGCCGGAATCAGATCATCTAACTTTACTGAATGTGTATCAGCAGTGGAAAGAGCACGACTACAGAGGAGACTGGTGCAATGACCATTACCTACAAGTGAAAGGTCTGAGAAAAGCTAGAGAAGTAAGATCCCAGCTTCTGGATATCCTCAAGCAACTGAAGATACCACTCAAGTCGTGTGGACCAGACTGGGATATTGTGAGAAAAGCTATATGCTCAGCTTATTTCCACAACTCAGCTAGATTAAAAGGTGTTGGGGAGTATGTGAACTGTAGAACCGGGATGCCCTGTCATTTGCACCCGAGCAGTGCACTGTATGGTCTTGGATACACACCGGATTATGTAGTGTACCACGAACTGATCTTGACCACTAAAGAGTACATGCAGTGTGCCACATCAGTTGAGCCACATTGGCTTGCTGAGCTAGGGCCTATGTTTTTCTCTGTGAAAGACTCGGATACATCTATGTTGGAGCATAAAAAGAAGCAGAAGGAAGAAAAAACAGCAATGGAGGAAGAGATGGAGAAATTAAGAAAAGATCAGGCTGAGTCGGAGGTAAGAAGCAAAGAGAGAGAGAAACGGAAAAGGGCAAAGCAGCAGCAACAAGTTTCTGGCCCTGGCTTGAAAAAAGGCACCACTTACCTCAGGCCTAAGAAATTTGGACTGTAACATAGCAACCGTGTATTTCTTGTAATAGGTGAAAAATCCAGACTCATAGACCTTTTTAATATTGTAAAAACTGTCAAAACCTTACAAAAAGAAAAAGAAAAAAAACAGACAAAACAGAGCAATTTGTACTCATGTTGCGTCTGTAGTCAGTTGTTTCTAAATGAGTAATTTGTTCGAATCTCGGAATGAATTCTCTCACCAAATACAAGTTATGGATTAAGTTCTCCAAATTTAAGTTGTTCTCCAGTATACTCAACAACTCCTGAACAAGGGTCAAAATCCTCAGCCAACTTGAGAGAACGTCTTGTATGCCAACACGAGACCAGAAACACCATGCTCACTCAGTCTCATATTTTTACAGCATTTCGATTCTCAGAACTCAGAAGAAGTACTCCGTTGCTTAGACTGATAAATACAGCCCTCTTTTTTTCGATTTTCAAATACAGGCGTCTTGTTATGAGAGTTTTAACATTTTCAACTTTAACTCTTTTAGATGCTTACCTTCCTTTCCTCTCAAAAACGTCTAAATGTATGAGTTAGTTTTAAGTTTTTAATTAGTCTCTAAACACTAGAATCTCCGAAAAATGTTTTCCCACTAAAGATAAAACAGAATTGCTCTACTCAGCATCTATTAGTTTACATTAACATTGGTTCTATAGTTGAAGAAATCGAGTCTAATACAGTACGAAAAGTTGATGGATTCAGCATCTACACCGATGATTCTTAGTTGCTCCTGTCTCATCTTTGTCCCGAGTTGAGTTTTGCCCATCATCCCGTGAATCTCTTCAACATTCATTCTACATTTATATGAAGTCTGATGGATTTTACAATGCTTAAGACCCTAATTTCCAAATCCAGTTATTGGAGTTATGTGGCACACAAATGTCATCAAATCCTCCTAAACAAAATACATTTTCCGATCCTTACAAGTTTCCAAATCCCCCTCTCAGGAATTCACATTTTGCCACCACAATCTACACCTTTTAGCCGGCCCATTGCCCCGACTTGAGAATCTGCGACCAAAATCGCAGCCACGTTATAACTTCATTAATAAAAACCATGAATCTAAAGAGTAGAAGAAGGATGTGAACCTGAGATGAGTTGGAAGGCCCCTATCAAATATTACCGCTTTCTCCGTCCGATATTTCTTCAAGCTTTGCGATAGCATCCATAAGAGCTAGTTCATGATCCTAACATTTCCAAGTAAAATTACATAATCAGCTTCTCTTCACGATACAGTGACCAGATTCAACAACACATTTATATGGTTCTTACTCTCAGTACTCTCTTTGTTCTCTACCTCTGCTGGGTTGGGATTAACTGACCCAAATACTTTTTCTACCTGTTAGTCATATATTCATAATGTAATACTCAGATCGAGATCAGTGTATCATAATTCCCATATCGAAATCTTGGATGATTACCTCTTTTATCAGTGTGTCAGTGTGGAGTATTTCAATGTCACCTAAAGCTTTCTTCCCAATGCCATTTTGCGTCTTCGGTTGCTGCGTTTTCATGCTACCCCTACCTCTACCGCCTGCGTTGCTTGGGGGGCCACCACGAGCCATGGACTTTGTACTTCCACGGCCTTGCCCAGGATGTCCACCTTTACGAGAAACCCCAGGATCCTCACCTTCCCACCTTATATCTCCCGGAGATATCTGTGATACATATAAAGAACACTCAGAACCATATATAATTAAGAATCCACGAATGAGATGAGCTCTTTGAATATAGTTTTAACTGTAAAGAATTGAGCAGCTAATTATACAATTTTATCCTCTATCGCTTCCTGATGGCAACTAAGAAACTGAACCAATAGATAATTAATGGAGGAATTGGTTCTGATCACAACCATGATACTACCAGCTTTAATCCACAATTTATACATTTATCCAAGGTTGACGTTCTTACCATCCATATTCCTAAATCAAATGAAGCATTACAGCATTATTCAGTATTGAACTTGACTGGCAGTCAACAAGTAAACTAGTCTATTTCTTCTAATGTGCATTGTCCAAACCGTTGCAGTCGTATAAATACTGAAAACCGTTGCAAGGCATATCGAATAAAGAACTGTCAAGATCATATACAAATTAAATACGAAAACTAGTCATGGTCTCTCCAAAATTCACAACACAGCCTCATCTTATGCACTACTGGAAAGGTAAAAAGGATAAATAGAATACTGAAATCATTATTACCTCTTTAAGGTTTACCCATTCCCATGTTTCATTCCCTGTGTTAATATCATACACTAAAGCATGCCGCCCCTTATCAAAGTTAAGAAAAAAGGAAAAAAAGAAACATCAGACACATCGGAAATTTAGCACTAGAACACTAATATGTAGCAATAAAAGATAAGATACCTCAATGGGGTTATAGTCAGTTATAACAGCTTCATAAAAATGGTTGTCCTCAGGCCACTTTGTCCACACCTTTCTTCCAATCAACGGGTCATATGATCCAGATTCACCTGGTTCATTTGTTAATCCCCCCGCCTGAGGCCTTCCAGCAATGCTGGTAGCTGGATACTGCATGGACTTTATCAAGCACAAATAATAATATATTTCATCTTTTACTCATGATGAATACAAGACCAAGAGTCATGGTAACAATTAGAGTCATGCAGAATCATGACTTACTGTCTTTGGCTTCTTGGTCTTTGGACCGGTGGAGGGCCTCCCCTTCTTAAAGCAGATGAAGATGGTTGCATTGTGGGAGAAAACCAGGAGAAGGCGGGGCCCATCGGTAATGAGGCAATTGATTGTGATGTTTTTTGCTTCTTACGTGATCCTGATACAGCAGGACTCGGAGCATCATGAACCATTTGGGAACACTAGACTGAAGGTTGTTTCCCTTTCTCCATTCCCTGACATGATTTAAATAAACTCGTAAGCTATAAAATTGCATTTGATCTACTGCAGAGATATTTTAGCGATTGATTATATATCCAACAGACCTTATTCGCCTGATCATTTCATCAGCATTAACCCTTGCTAACAACTCTCTGTGTTCCTCATCAGACACCCGAAGTTCTTTTCTGAGTTCAGTGATCAAACTTTCTTTCTCCTGAATATTTTTTTCCAGCCAAAGGAACAAGAAGAACAAAGAAAGAAGGGCAACTTTATCTTCAATGGTGATGTTACACAAACATGGACTAAATAATGAAGAAGATAAGCAAAATAAGTACCCAGGTAATAGCATCAGACTGGGCTTTAAATGCGCGGAGTATTGAGCAATATGATTCTTGTTCAATGAGATGAATTTGAGTTTCCATTTCATTGTGAACCCTTGATAAAGGAGCAGAATTGAGAACTGAAGGCCTGCCATTGCCAGCAGGTCTACTGCTTCTTTGATATCTACCTTGATGTGATGGAGGCAGATCATCATCCGTGCCTGAGTTCCCACAGAAAAAACATATCAGGAAACAAACAACAAGATATACATCTATACAAACAAAACATTGTAAATCAGTTTAGAGGTACATGAATAAAGGATCAGTAAACAACAAAGAACAAGAGGAATAAACTCAAATAAGAAAACTTCGAGAAAGAATTCTCCTTACTGTAAAGGCATCAAACTCAAGTAAATACATTAAAAAGAACATCCAGTTGTGGCAGGAAAGACAGAGATTGATGAAAAAAACTAGCAGCACGTTAGTTAAGACACAGCTGACCTAATGAAAGAACATAAAACTCACCACTACTATCAGAAGGTCGGTAATCCATTTGTATCCCTGCCTTACAGTTCTTCACAAGGAACCTAAGGAAATCAAAACGTAGGACGACACCTGGCTAGTTGCACCAAAGCACGAGCTGCAAAACCAAGAAAACAAGTTCAATCGAGAAGAAAGCCAAAACATGAACTCTTGTACAGAACAAACAAAAACCTTCACCCAAATCGAAAATGGGATCCCCGAGTGCACGAAAGAACTAAATTTGGCTGTAAAAACTGAAAATAAAACCTTAACACAACAAATTACGCTATTTAACACACGCAGATTACAGTTCTTAAACTCAAGCTACATGGCCAAACATGTTCCCTTCCGCAGACTGATGAGCTTCGAACAACAGAAAAAAAAAAAACTTCTTTCAAGCAACCTTAATCATTAGAAAAATATCGTATTTCTGCAGACGTGCTTAATTCGAGAACTACAAATTCGTAAACCCTAATTGCCAATGTAACAACGCACATCAAAGCAAGCTCCCAAGATGAACAAAACTTAAATTGCGCAGAAAGAATGTAAGATCAAAAAGAAAATACCTTCTCTGGATCGTTTGTCGAAAATTTCGATCACCCAAAATTTCCCATCGAAGAAATTACTCGCGAGAGAACATAGATTTGAGGAAGAAAACGGAGGACAAATCTAAAAACCAGAAGATCGGAACAAGGAAAATTTTTGGAGAAAAACTTTCCCCAAATCGATTTGTCAAACTTTAGATGTTCCGGAAGCAGAAATTACGCCGCGGAATTCAAGAATTACTGGAAAAAACTATGATAAATTTCCCGAGGGATCTTTGAGTCGCGGACGTGAAACGACAATATTGTGCCCTAATTTCTTACCAGTTGATAGATTGGTTTGAGTTACACGAACGACGGCAAGTTTTGTCGTTTCACTTACACTTTGTTTCACTTTGTGGTTCTGTCTTAAACCGATTTTATTTAGAAATTTGGTACTTTCATGAATCATACCAACACTTTATATACATACACATATTCGTGTTGTTTTTATTTATAAATAAAAAGAAGAATCATCAATTTATCTAAACTAATTCATATGAAAAAATGTTAACATAGTTTTATTTGCCAACGAGAATTAATATTTGCAAATACAAAGAATAAAGTAGTATTGTCAAATCGATCTGAACCGGAAAAACCAAACAAGGCGGTTCGGTCCAAAATTGAAATTAAACAAGTTCCCATAGAATAATGTGAAGAGTAGAAAACGAAAGAAGAAATGTTGTTGCGTGCGTGTTCGTCGACTTTTTTCTACCTCCGACCGCTTCATCTCTTCAGTTCAACTTCGACTTTCTCTTTTTGTCCCTCTCTTCCCCGAGAATTTCGATTGAGCTCTCGCCGATTTTCGTCTTTCCGTCGTATGGAATCTTCTCCGGCATCGTCTTCGTCTCGACGCCAGTAACCGCTTCGGCTGCTGATTCTTTAGCGAAAGATCTGCAGAATCAAACTCTAGGAACCGTGATGAAGGTAGTAAAATCAAACGGAAGCTCGAAGAGATTGAATGGGACCATTCCTTTGTTAAGGAATTGCCTGGTGATCCGCGAACAGATGTAATCTCGCGTGAGGTATAAACTTTTGTTTCGATATATATATATATATATATATATATTTTTGAATTTTGTTTCGATATTGAACGCAGACAATAGATACAACCTTGATTTGCTTTGGTTAGATATCTGTGAATACATTTTTTGATCTTACGATTCAGGTCTCCATAGAGAAGTTCTATTTTTTTCTGTGGGTTTATCTGGAATCTGGAATCATGAAGTTGTTATCTTCTTAATAAGAAATCGTGAAGTTGATATATTTTCTACTTTGGGCTGAGGGTTTTTATAATGCTCATTTGAAGACTAAAAAGTTGAAAGTTCACTGAATCTGTATTGATAGAGTATACGTTGGTTGAGTACC
>JAKUCM010004338.1:0-66059 GCA_023374145.1 Lepidium sativum | reverse complement strand
GAATTTACTTACGCAGTATCAAAATCATACCAAAACCTTTGTGTATTGATGCTCAGGGATCGACAAAATTTGTTTTTTTTGTCGACAACTGGGTCGATTATATTTGGTCCATAGCCTCCATCAAAAAAAATGAGATTCAAAGTTACCACGTGGTACAAGCTATATCATGAACAAACTAATTGGACTACCTGTTTCGTGGCATCTACAAAATTTTGTTTGTTTATTGAAAAGTGTCACATGCCAATTCATTTTTGTGTATTCACATCACAAACCTATTGTGCTCTTGAAATCTGCATTTTCATCAACATTTTTCCGTGATTCATAATTAGTTTGTTGATCGCGTCACTGTATTTGTGTTTGTATCTTGAGATAGTTTGTGGCAAGAATCAGTAATTATTAGGATTCATCTTATGAAGGATCTCGACAGAGTAACCAGACAGGTTAGTATTATCTTCATGTCACTTTTATGAAAATGAAAGTGATCGTTTAACTAGATTTTTCGTAGGTTAACCTCTTAATTAGCCGTAATAGAGTTTATTTGATTCTTTGAAGATCATAGCTTTTGGTCCAATCCGTTTCCATTGGCCAACTATTTTTACCCCAAAACAAATTATCCATTTACACAAGTGAGAACCAATATCTATACTTTTTCTTAATCCTTATGTTATCAAATTTGATGTTTGCTTACTATACAAACTATATAATAATAAAAAAGTTGATTAGCTGATAAAAGAATAGAATGTTTACAGAAGAAAATAGGAAGATAAACGAAACACCTTTGTGGGATTATCACCATAGTTTGCAACTGCAATGCTGACAGCTTCTCTGTTTAGCCCAGACGCAGAATACTTCATCGCTGCAGGATCTGCACCCTGCAACGGGATTCCTTATTAATGACAATACTACAAGCAGATAGAATCTTGCACAAAAGAATTCATATATAATCACAATGCACAATCTAATCTTGACACAATACCCATGAAGTAGTATACAAAACAAGTCTGTTGTGCTATCCATGCTTGTTCTTCCTAGAGAACGCTTACACTGATACTATAATTTGGTGAAACTAATCACTTTTGGCCTAACTCCAAAAGAAAAAAGCTTCCATTTAATCCGTACATAGGTCGAGGGTAGGAAGGACCAGACTTGTTCCTGAAGTCGTAATCCATTGTTTGTTGAAGAATTTGCAGTGAAGAAGAAGGAATTGAAAAGCAGCGATGAAAAAAGTCTTGAAGGAAACTCAATTTGTTTGGATATGAGGATTTGTGTAAATGTAAATATGTTTATTACCTCCAAATAAATAAGTTTTATCTTGTGCATGAAATTGAGATCCAATCGAGTGACAAGATATACTATTGAGTACACTACATCTTATATAAATTTCATAAATTCTATGTTCATTGATGACAGGATTTTTAGTCTATTATCAAATCCTATTATACTTATATGTCGGTTGTAGTATAATAGGTGTCAATCTAACTGGGAGTGTAATTATCAATCAGGATGCAGTTAACTACTCTAATTCAAGCCAATCAAAGTGTGGTTTCGCTAACAACCTAATTCGAACCTTTAAAACGAAAATAAACAAAGCAGTGATGTTGTAAATAATTCAAACAGAGCAACGAACAGTAGAGTATCAAATAGAATTAACGCAGGGTGAGAAAGCAGGATCCTGAGGAGTGAGTTTCATGGGTCAACGTGACTTTTAAGCTAATTAGGCGCTTGATACCACTCAATAGAGCTAATCTCTAGGCAACGAGAACACAAATAATGAATCCACTCCCGTGGTAAACAAACTTGAATAGACTATTAACAGACCTTATTGCCACATGCGTTTGATAATCTAGTCGGTATGAATGATAAACTCGCTTAGCGTCGATTCCCACCTCATACGTTCGATCCCTCGAGCTGAGCATGTGAATCTCTGAAGTGGTTTAGTCAGACGCTCTACCAAACACCCATCAGTGCCAAAGCGTCTTAGAACAAGCCCTAGTTGATCAGAATGAAGCTAGTGATGATAACACCAGATTAGAAAAGACTTAAATAAATCTAAATCTAACCCTAAGTGCCCTAGAAAACCTAAGCATCATGCATACCTAACTCATCCTCATGAATCCTAGGTGACTACTCAGAACCCATGAATGTAACAACAAGCACAAATTCAAAGTTTGAATGCATCAATAAAGAATTCGAACAAGGTATGAAATCAACGCTGAATGTAAAACTGAATTGCATAAAAACAAACTCGAGATCAGAAGGGTGCGTTTTATTACAAAGCTCTAAGTTCGCAAGAAAAATCAATTGTAAAAACTAGGGTTCGGGTTTACAACATGTTAAAATATTTATACTAAACTTATACCAAAACCCTAGATAGACTCGGCCCAATACGCAGTGGATTTTAGCCTCGGTTTGGCTCAATAGTGAAAAGAGTAGTAGTGCGTTTGAGTTGGTGCGTGTGAGTGGGTACTCGATTTGAGCTCGAGTGTGTGAACTGGATCTGGTGCGTGTGAGTGGGCACTCGGTTTGAGCTCGAGTGTATGAACTCAATCAGACGTGTGTGAGCTCGAGGTGGCGCGTGAGAGAGCTCGAGATGGGGCTCGGGTACAGCTCGATCTGGCGCGTATCTGGGCTCGAGCAGGGGCTCCTCCTTGTCCAAAACAGACTCAATCGTGCCCGCTTCCAGTACCTGAAAACTCACAAAACGTAGTATGTATGCAGATGCATGTGAATGTGTATGAATAAGACTATCTGGACTCCAACTAGATGATAATATATAAAAAATTTACGTATAATATACCTAAATGATGCTCCTAAGACGTGCTAAAAACATGTATATCAACTCCCCCGAACTTAGTCTTTGCTTGCCCTCAAGCAAATGTATAGTGCTAAGAAGGAAAAGATGGTGCAGACCTTGCTTCAAACAAAAAAGTCAGTAGGCTGAAAACCGTAAGCCACAAATGAACGCTTATTCCATTGTAAAAACACAATTTACTCCCATCAAGGCTTAACATCCTAACCAGATATCCCTAGTGCTTAGTTGGGCTCTAAGAAGCGCAAGTTTGATTCCTAGTTCCAAAGGTGCATGCCTCAAGAGGGGTTATTAATCATAGACTATTGATACAACTTCCAAGAGCTTAGCAAGACTTGGTTTATTCAGCACAATTATTTTATTTTTTAGATTTAGTTCTTGTTCAAACTCAGGATTATGCTTGAGCTTCATCAGTGAACGCAAGGAAGTACGGGTTTACGCACAGCCATTATTCACCTTAGGCATCAATATCTTAGCTTTCTCAATGAACACGAAAAAGTACGGGTTTACGCACAGTCCTCGTTCACGTTAGACAATATCATATTGGTTTTATTAGTAAACACAAGAAAGTACAAGTTTACGCACAGTCCCCGTTCACCTTAGACCTCATTATGTGAGTTGAGTTATAGGAGAAGTACCTTTTTTCGTTTCATTCTTTCTAATTGACAAGCTAAACTCAAGGAATGATCATATTCAATGCATCTCAAACACCTATCTTGGCAAATTCAAATTCAATATTAGAGGAAACAAACCAGGTCCTTTCGAGACACAACATAAGCACATGTTTCAAATACGGACGATCTACCCGTTAGGTTTTGAAAGGGAAGAAACACAAGTCCAAGAGTTCTCTATGGTTACTAATCAATCAACATAGCAAGACTGCCTATCCATAACAAGATGATTCCCAGAACTTAGACTCGATCCTAAGTGCAATGCATGAACACTCTGTTTTTGAAGGATGTGTTTTCATTCTTTTTTTATGATGCGTATGAAACATGAGGTAAAATCAAATTAAGAAAACATCAAACATGATTAGTAGTACTATGGGTCCTCCCCCAAACTTAAATAACACAGCCCCTTGTGTCGATAAAAGCTTGAGGAAGGTCTCAGACAAGTAATGACATAATAAAATGAATGCAATGGTATGTACAAGAGGAGATTGGCGCTCTTACCTCAGCAAAATAGAGACCATCCAGCGGGATCCATGACCATTGGATGAATGTTTGGATGAGTGGTCAGATGTGAGCTCGAGTCATATTGATCATTGTGACCAGGTGCTGGTTGTTTCGTGTAGCTCTGAAACTCTGAGTCGAATAGGTCGTAGCTGCTGAGTCTTGCCTGAGGCGTGAATTACTGCGAGGTTGAGTCCTGGTTATCGAGCCACGAAATTCTCGTCTGCAGTGTGAGCTGGTGTACATCTGTCTGCTGCTGTGGTTCCTCAGTCCGAGTTCGCTCTGGACGTGGGCGACTAGTGGAACGTCTCCTTACTGTTCGACATTGTCTTGGTGGTTCATAGTGGGGCTCCAAATCAAGCTCCTCAGTATGCGCTGGTTGTTGTGCGGGTCTATGAGGTGAGTCAAGATCAACTGCCTGAATTTCTGGCATTATATCCCTTGGCTGAGTATGAGATGGTGTCACACGCTTATATGAAGATGCTCTCTGTGGCTGAGTCGCTCACGGAGTGTTGTGCTCATATGAGGATGCCCTGTGTGCCTGCATTGGGAGCCAAGGATTGGAGGGTTGCCTGGAAATTGATGTTGATCTTCTGCGCGGCGCAGGTTCTGGAGGCGTAGGTTCTGAACTTCTTCGAGTGTTGGGATTCAGCGATAAGGAGCTGAGCTTGTCCATAATTGTGTTGATCTTCTTGGTGTTCCACTTAGACAGCTTGGAGTAGCCCAATGTGCTTGTGCGCTACCTTTAACCCTTTTGGCATTTTGGGGTCGACCTAGTCTTCAAAATAATAGCAGTCTGGCTCATCTAATAAGCTCTCCGTGACTTCAGGTGTCTTGTCGCCGAGGTTGGTTATGGAGTAGCTTTCACGAGGAGATGCTCTGGGGTAGAAATGAAATGTTGGACTCGAGAGCTATCTGGGTGTACTCTTTTTTAGGCAGCGGAATAAACGAATCCGTGCTTGCGTCTGATTATGCAAATCGGTACATCAACCTCCCTCTGGCTGAGCTCTTCCTTAGAAATCTATGATTCATGAGGTACGTCATGTCGATGTATGTTGGAGGTATCGAATCTTTCGATCTTATGCTGACATTACATGCATCCATTATCCTTGTTATGATTCCTCCGCAACAAATGGAAGCATTGTCTTTACTCTGCAACTGAGTTGCCCAACTTTGTCTACTGCTTCATGATCGTCTTTGTGAACCCGTTGTCGTTCCTGTTCCCCACAAAGTTGATCATGTGATCGTAGCTATTGAGAATGCTCAAAAGCGCTAGATCAATCATTTCAAGCTCTGGCTTCCTCACATTCCCGGACTCGTGCCTGGCAAAGCATGTATCAGAGATCACTTTGTGAAAGTACCTGATTGCCGGGTTCATGATCTTGGTGCTCTTACTGCATGACTCATCTTGGGTTTCATCAACTATCTCAATTAGAGTGGTCTCTCTTATGACTTCTTTGCCAGTGCGTCTCCTAGTTATGTATACTAGTTGTGGCGCCTCAAAACTCGAGTCCTCATCATCTAAATCCACTGGCGAATCAACTAAAGACGGTATTTTCTGACGCCTCGAAGAACCTTCCCCTGATCTTCTCATATTGTGAGCTGAAATCAACAACACCAAATTTAATCTTAAGTGAGCTCAGAATCAACAACATTAATATTGTAAGAATAATAGAATAATCTATAATGATATAAAATATAAAATATTTATTAAATATATAATGATATAAAATATGAAATATATAAAATATTTATGAAATATATAATATATAAAATATAAAATACTTTATAATATAATATAAAGTATGGGTCGAGCTCGAGTTTGCGGAGCTCGAGTTGCATGGGGTCGGTTTCGAGCTCGGGTGCTATCAGCGCGTGTGGTGTGAATTGGCGTGGTGTAACTCGAGTTCAGTGCTCGAGAATGTACGCGGCGAGAGGGCTCGAGTACAGACTCGAGTTGGTAGAGAACTCGAGAGAGAGCGCGTGATTGCGTGGGATCTGAGACTTTGGCGCTCGAGTTGGTACTCGATTTTGAACTCGAGTAGACATGGGGGAGAAGAGAGCTTGAGTAGGAAGAGGAACGTGTGTGAGCTGTGCGGGCTCGGACGTTCACGCGGGCGCGTGAAAGAGATCGAGCGTAACTCGAGTAAATGCGAAGGAGAAGAGAGTGCGTAGGAGCTTGAGTTGCGGAGCTCGAGTCGTAGCTTGGTGGGGCTCGACTTCATGTTGGCTCGAGCTGTGGAGCGTGGTGGAGCTCGAGAAGATGAGGTGCGTGAAATTGGAGAGGAGCCCGAGCTGGAAGAGAGAGAGAGCTCGAGCTTGGTCGAGTGGTGCCAAGCTCGAGATAGGTCGAGTGGTGTTCGGTGCGTGCGGTGCAAAAGGTGGAGATCGAGAGGGCTCGGGTTATTCTCGAGTTCGTAAGTGGCGCGAGTGAGAGGGAGCACGAATCGGTGATGAAGTTTGAAATTGATGTTGCAAAAGAAAATGAGAGAAGTGTGAATGCAAAGGGTGTGATTATTGTGAAGGAGAAAAAACTGTTTTAAAGAGATGAAGAGTGAAGAGCGTGGGAGACAGCATCTCGTGGGTATGCAGAGTGGGAGACATGTGATGTCTCATCACATTTTCCCTTTTTTCTTTTTCTTTTGTTCGATTTTTTTGACTTGAGTCTTGACCATGATCTGGTGGTACTCGAGTCCTGAAATCAAATATTAAGATAGCCATGCTAATGAATTAAAATTGTAAAAATGTAATTAGGATATGTGCAAAGATATGCATAGGATTGCCTCCCAAGTGCGCTTGTTTATAATCATTGAGCTTGACTGTCACTTTTTTCAGAGGCCAGTTGGTTCATCGAGAGAAACTGAGGTTCTCTCGTGAATAGTCTCATTCGGCTCGATACTGCTTAACCCTATGGCCATTCACAGCAAAATCGTTTCCTTCACCTTTGATCAATGTAATAGCTCCATATGGCAGAACTTCTTTCACTCGGAATGGACCTGACCATTTTGACTTCAACTTTCCAGGAAACAACTTTAGCTTGAGTTAAACAGTAACACTCGGTCGCCTGACATGATTTTCTTGTGTGAAATCTTCTTGTCGTGGAAGGCTTTTGTCCTTTCCTTGTACAATTTTGAGTTCTCGTAGTATTCAAGTATGTTCTCCTCTACTCATGTAAGTTCAGGATCCTTTTCTCCTGAGCAGTTTGGAGATCAAAAATTATAAACCTTGTAGTCCACATTGCCTTGTATTCTATCTCCACAGGCAGATGACATGTTTTTCCATACAGAAGTTGAAATGACGTTATTCCAATTGGAGTCTTGAAAGCTGTTTTGTATACCTTCACTGCCCAATCATGTTTTGACACCCCAACAACTCGAGCTAAAATACCCTTGATCTGCTTGTTTGAAACCTCCACCTGACCTCTAGTTTGTTGATGATAAGGCGTACCTACCTGATGCTTAACTCCATTCTTCTTCAGCAGGTTCTCAAACACTTTGTTGATAAAGTGGGAGCCTCCATCACTTATTACAACGTGCGGTACACCATATCTGGAGAAAATGATGCTCTTGAACAACTTGATGACGATCTTAGCATCATTAGTCGGACTTACCACAGCTTCTACCCACTTCGAGACATAGTCCACTGCGACGAGAATGTAGCGATTCCCATGGGATGGTGGATTGAAAGGCCCCATGAAGTCGATTCCCCAGCAGTCAAATATCTCAACTTCTAGAATTGGGTTATGTGGCATATCATTCCTTCTGCTGATACTACCTTTTCTCTGACACGAATTACACTTGGAGATATAATTCTGAGTATCCTTGAACATAGTCGGCCACCATAATCTTGATTGCAAGATCTTCTGAACAGTCTTAAATGTGGCAAAATGTCCACCGTAAGCGGACCCATGACAATGCCCCAGAACACCATGAACCTCTTCTTCTGCTATACACCTTCTGAATAAACCATCTGCTCCCTTCTTGTATAAGTATGGCTCATCCCAGAAGTAGTGGTTGATGACTCTGAAAAACTTTTTCCTCTGATAGGCGTCCAAACAGTTAGGCACTTCACCCACAGCTAAGTAGTTGACCAAATCCGAATACCAAGGTAGAGTGGATCCAACTAGCTTTTTGTTGATTTGAGAATAATTTTCTTCTGCTCCCAGAGTCATGAGTTGCTCTTCTGGCATTGAGTCATCAATAGGGGTTGAGTCCTCAATTATCATTCGTGACAGGTGATCTGCAACTCCATTTTCCACTCCAGGTTTGTCCACAATCTCTAAATCAAACTCTTGCAGCAGCAGTATCCATCTCAGTAGTCTCGGCTTGGCGTCTTTTTTCTTCATAAGATATTTCAACACTGCGTGATCAATGTGAACAATAACCTTGGATCCCACCAAGTATGATCTGAATTTCTCAAACGCAAAAACTACAACAAGGAGTTCCTTTTCTGCGGTGGCATACTTGGCTTGGGCGTTGTCTAGAGTCATGCTGGCGTAATGTATCACATTCAAATTCTTGTCCTTTCTTTGACCCAGGACTGCTCCAACAGCAAAATCGCTTGCATCACACATGATCTCGAATGGGAGATCCCAGTCTGGAGCTTGGACTATTGGAACAGATATTAGCGCCTCCTTGATCTTAAGGAACGCTTCGAGACACTCGGGGGTCTTTCATAGTAGGCTCGTTAGGGGTCTTGCCATTTTGGAGAAATCCTTGATGAATCTTCTATAGAACCCAGCGTGACCCAGAAAACTTTGAATATCCTTCACTGTCTCAGGAGGTTGCAGCTGAGCCATGACCTCAATCTTTGCATTGTCAACCTCAATACCCCTCTCAGATATCTTATGTCCCAACACTATCCCTTCGTGAACCATGAAGTGGCATTTTTCCCAGTTGAGCACAAGGTTTGTTTCCACGCACCTGCTAAGCACCCTGCACAAATTTGACAAACAAGAGGAGTAGGAAGAGTCATAGACAGAAAAATCGTCCATGAACACCTCGACTACATCCTCAATTAAATTCGAGAAAATGGAAGTCATACAGCGCTGAAATGTAGCAGGAGCATTGCACAACCCAAACGGCATGCGTTTGTAAGCAAAAGTGCCATAAGGGCAGATAAAAGTAGTTTTTTCCTGATCATCCGTGTGTATAGGGATATGAAAAAACCCGCTATACCCGTCAAGGAAACAGTAATACTTTTTACCAGACAACCTTTCAACCATCTGATCAATAAAAGGCAAAGAGAAATGGTCTTTTCTACTGGACGAATTCAGCCTCCTATAGTCTATACACATCCTATGCCCTGTTATGGTTCTAGTGTGTATTAGTTCATCTTTATCATTCTTAACCACTATAAAACCCCCTTTCTTAGGAACACAATGCATAGGCGAGACCCACTTACTATCAGAGATTGGATATATAACATCAACATCTAGCAACTTAAGTATCTCTTTTTTAACCACTTCTTTAAGGTTCAGGTTCAATCTAGAATGGGATTCATCTTCTAAGTGTATCCCTGCATGCAAAAACTTGGGGAAATTCCTCTAATATCCTTAAGCATGTATCATATGGCTTTTCTAAAACGTTTAAGCTCAGTCAAAAGCATACTCAATTCATCATCATTCATGGCGTCATTTACAATCACAAGGTAAGTAGAATTGGGGCCCAGAAAAGCGTACCTTAGCCCTGCAAGAAGTGGTTTCAGCTCCACTTTGGGTGCCATGAGCTCAGACCAGTCATCAGTAACATCAGACGTAGCGCACTCGAGCACTTGCAGCTCGAGTTTCTGTCTCGAGTCTGCCTCAGATGCATTCGAGTCCAATTCCTCAATCACCGCCAAACTCTTGACTGGTCTGTGGCAATCCAACAATAGAGGGTCCTTAGGTTCTTCTTCCATATCCAAGACAACAAAATCTGTTGGTATCTCAACTCCCTCCACCTTCACAAGAATGTATTCCAGGATGCCATGAGGGATTCTCACTGACCTATCTGCCAGAATCAATGAGATTTTGCAGGACTTGTAATCAGCAAAACCTAACCTTTTGCGACTGACAGCGGCATGAGGCTGATTGAGGCGCCTAGATCGCAGAGACACTTTCTGAATGATAAGGGTCCAAGCGAGCATGGGATTGTAAAGGTTCCAGGATCACCAAGCTTTTTCGGCACAACTTTCCTTTGGATTATGGCGCTAATCTCATGTGTTAGTACGACCATACCCTCGACTGCTTGAGTGTTCTCTTTAATTGCATCCTTGAGAAATTTTTGGTATGGAGGCATTAGCATAAAAGCGTCCAGAATTGGAATCTTCACCTCAATATCTTTCATCTGCTTATCGAAGAACGCCTTGTACTTCTCAGTAAGCTGCTTCTTGAACTTTTGGAGAAAGGGTAATTGGGGTTTATATGGTGGAAGAACAAATGGTTTACTCCTTTCTGGGGTTCCTGTAGGTGGATGAGCGTCTGAAGTGTTGGGTCTGGGTTCAGTTTGGTTGGTTGTGTCGAGCTTAGGTGTGGGTTTTTCAGCAGACTGTGGTTTTGAAAATTCTATATATCCTGATTGGACACAATTCAATATTCATTTGGTATTTAGTTCGGTTTAGTAAATTTACCGAGTTCCATTTGGTTAATTAGTTATCCAAATAAAAATATCAAAACAAAATTAACGTTTCTATAATATAAGTTTGTTTTATTAATTACTTACTTTTAACACTCTATAATTACCGTCATCGTTTATTTTATTCTAAATTCTCTGCAAGTTTTCTTCCCAAGTTCTTTATCTTTGACTCTGTATCGACAACATTTCATTGAAGGAATCTTACTCCAGCAATACAACTATACAAGTACGTATGAGACAAATTGAAATTTATTGGTTCTCTATTATATATATATATATATATATATATATATATATATATATATATATATATATATATCTTGAGTGTACTCAGGACAGTAAGTTCATTTAACTATTAATATATGATTTTTTGGTGGAGTAATGATTATTTTGGCGAACCCTGATTAGCTCCCTTTTTAATTTTTTTTTTTTTTGTTAAGAACCCCTAAAGATTTCTTACCATTAATCATACTCTTAGACCATCTCTAATGTAAAAAAATTCTTAACCAAATTTTGTTTTATAAAATTAATTGTTCAATACATTATTGACATTTGATAAGAGATTATATCTAAAATCTTCTTGTTAATCTTAAAAAACGTAAGTTAAGAGGCTGCATTGGAGGTGATCTTAGTCCACGTGTGTATAATATACATGTTTTATTTCTTATGATTCAGTGTCCTATTAATTTGTAGATGAGTTCTCTTCACGATAATCACAACACAAGTGAACCTGCTGGTAAAGCTTTCAAAAATTAATGTAATCGTAGCCGTGGTTGGTCTGAAGGTGGAATATATTTCGTTTTAAAGCTATCAAAAATTTAACACTCGTTTACTTACTCTTTTATTCATTAAATAATAGTTATTAGTTTTTGATTATTTTAGTTTTTATTCGAAAAGAGAAAAATGTTTCATGAATAAATTACAAAATTTTATTAATATTGTAATCAGATGATTAAATTAAAACCAAACAACTGAAAACCAAAACTATTAGAAAAAATCGATTTAAAGTTTGGTAATTATTTATTAAAACCTAACCAAATATATATATATATATATATATATATTATACCATTAGGCTACTTTTTCAATTTCAAATTTTTCAAACCCGAACCTGAAACAAACCAAACCGAACCGTTTAACCGAATGGCCAAGCCTACTTGAAATGGATCTATAACATCTTATTTGTTTTATATACATGTAAGGAGGAGGACGTGGATAATGCTAAGACTTGTGGTTGGAGAATGGATTAGGGTCGCAGGTGGATGGTACTTTGATCCTCATGAATGGGGAACCGAAAACTATGTCCACCTATTTGATGGTTTAACTCTCTTTGAATTGGTCGACTTAGTCAAGACAAAATTAGGTGTCAGAGCAGCTAATTTGTCCATCAAGCTCTCTTACCAGTTCCCTGAACGGTTGTCAATTGACGATGGGGAAGGAGCAGAACCTAGCTCTATTACTGAAGACGTAGATGTTGAGATATACATGAGGGTGCAAAGGGATGTGGAAGAAGTGAGTTTCTTTGTTACTATGGATGAACCATCACCAATGTCGAACAACATTCAAACTATCACAGAGGATTCCATAGGCGAATCATATAATAACATAGACGAATGTGCTGTTTTAAACACCCAGGAGCCAAACGGAACGATCATGCATCTAAAGGCAAGTGTTGCATTTGTGGAAAATCTACTTGGGTATGAGTTCGTCGTGGGAGGTAGAAGTGACATTCCAGATATACCTTCTATCTCAGATAGTAATGCTATACAAGCTGCGAATACTATCGTTCCTCCACCGACTGCTACTGATAAGGGAAAGGGTATTAAGTGACCCAAGAGCTTAGGAGGAAACATCCTGTATATAGATACCTAGTAGCTGAATCTTCACGTAAGTGGTTAGATTCCGCTGAATCAAGTACCAATGATGAATCTACTGATAGCAAAGATTTAGAAGAGCGTATGATATGTCACAATACAATATTCTCTGAGAGGTCCCTTGTGTCGCTGGATGAGATCGTGAATGATACTAGCTCTGAGAGTACTTTGTTTTGGATGGATGCTCTCCTGTATTCTATGTGATTAAATTCCATTTTATTCGTTCACACCTATTTCATTGCAACCTTCACCGCTAGTTTATATATCTATATACGGTCTGTTTCATAATTTAATATATCATTTGTGATATGTCATGCATTCTAACTCGGACGACACCTAGTTGTCTATTATGTAGATGACACTATGTCTATGTTTATAGTATATCTACTTGATATCATTGTTATGTATTGTGTAGACTTTATACTGCAATGTTTGACGTTAACTACAAAGGAGACAAGTTGTTTGTGGGGAGGGTTTTCAAATCTAAAGTGGAGTGCCTGGTAAAGATTGTTATTCCCTACAAGAAAAACATATATTTTTAGCACAAAAATATGCTATTATAAATATTTGATAGCGTTTTATGAAATTCCATGACATTCGCATATATGGTAGGTTCAACGGATATAATAGCGTTATTAGCGTTTGTTATAATAGACAATTTATACAGTGATTTATTTTGTTATAACACATTGTATTGTATAAAAAAAATATAATAACGCTAGTAACATGTTTTGATAATTAATTCTACAATAACAGTCTTGTAAAGTTATATTATGTTGTAACAGTTTAATTATATATATATATATATATATATACATTCTAATGCAATCTTTTGTTATACAATTGAATCCTATGAAACACAGTTATCATCAAAACAATTGTCTGCAAATTGAGTTGGAGATTTAAGACCTCATGCTTTTAATTTTCCTCCTTCTATGCATCTATAGGAGATGTATCGAAGACAACTTTGTCGACAGGTCATGCTACACAAGATTGTAGACAGTCTTCCAACTACATCACATCAATTGTACGCCTCCATATGAACGTCTCAGGCATATGTACTACATCCACAAAAACTTTTACTGCCTTTGGTCCGAGTGGAAGTCCATCTACCAATGTTATTTGTTCTTGTGTCTGCTAATGTCCCTCAGCCACAACTACATCACCAGAAGATAAATCTTGTAAGTGGAAACCAACAAAGGTAACTTATACTCAATTGAATCAGATGACCAAAGAAGGAAACTTACTACAAGTAGATAATGTATTAAGCATATACTGATCAGCTAGGTGCTTCTAACTTCGTCCTCAGCCTAGAAATTAAGAAACAACCCCACTGAAATTAGGAAAACCTCCAAAATACGTGACCAGCTGGTTCAAACAAAACCAATTTTAGAGTGATACATGAACATATTCCTACTCCTCTTAATTTACCAAGAAAATATTCCTACTCCTCCACAATTGAAAATTGTATGACTGTGATCTTCCGGTTTACATCTCTTTTTTTTTTAGTTAAGATCATCGTTTTGCTCGTCCAACTTAATACTCACAACCTATAACCGAAGAGAATTAGTAAACTAAAGAGTATTCAAACAGTTCATTGGTTTCTATAGAGTATCCATCTACTTGAAAAGAATATGAACAACTTTATACTTTATATACAAACATGTGTCAATATTAGTGTAGAGATTCACATATCAACGGAGAAGAAAAAGAGAATCCCATGACTCATATAAATCAAATCCTGAGAAAAATTCATATCGAACAAATATGTTCAACTACCTTTATTGCTTCTTGGAATTTTGTCGGTAAATATGATCTTCAAGTTTGTCCCTCAGTTGACACCCGTTTGCATTCATAATACACCTGTTTCAGTCAGGTGAGCCAAACAAAGATAATGCTCAATACATTATCTACTTGCATTCATGATACACTGTTAAACAACAAAGCACCGAAATCAATAATCAGAAATGAACAGAGCTGCAGTTACAGTGTTTCCTTCAATATCGCCAAAACATTGGTCTCTGTTACAGCTCCAGCTACACGAATCGAACACCAGGCTTAGTATGTCGCTGAATATACCACCGGCCATGACTTGAGCCCCAGATCCAGTTCCTCGGACGAAAAGCGGATGATCCTTGTACCTTGTCCTTCTGAATGCTATTATGTTATCTGAACCTGCCAGCTGCACATATGGATGGTCTTTCTTGTATATTTAGAGTTCTACTATTCTCTCAGGACCTGAATCACACTTTACATACTCTATGTTATAGAAACTTATCAAAAGGGAAAAGATCTTTAGCCAGAATTAAGACCAACAAACAGAACATGTTTGGTGTATGATCTTACTTCTCTAGCTTCTTCAGAGAGAGAGATCTTTTACTTTTAGAGGTTCTGGGACGAGACTTCTAATAGGAATATCAGCTTGGTCCAATTTCAGTCCAGATTCTCGAGCGAGGGTGATCAATTGCAGAAACAAAGGTTTTTGGTTCCATTATCGATACTATAATTAATTGCAGAACTTAGCTGTGTCATTTTGATACATAGAAGCGAAAAAAGCCTTCCTCGCAACAGCAGTTCCAGATAAATCCTCTCTGGGATGAGGCTCAGTGAAACCTGTGTTCTCTGCTTCAGCGACAACCTCACTGAAACTTCGATCTACCTCACCGAAGGGAGGCAGTGGAGGAACAATCTAGAAACAGAGGAGGAAGAAAGGACGGGAGGAAGAAGACGAGGCCTGAGAAAGACTTTCATTTTCTGTCTATTGTCATGACTCATGAGGAAAGAGGGGGAAATAAGATTTTTGGCCAAAACAGAAACAAAATTTGGGGATAAATTTTTGCCAAAACCCAAATTTTGTCCAAGTGTTGCCCCTCATTCTAAAAATTAAGCTCTGAACGCATATTTTTTTCTTTCTGCTCGGTGAAAATCTTGGTTTAGCATTAATAAAATGCTATATTAAAGTACGGAAATTTTAAACTCATCTACAATAGGAGTTTAGTAAAAATGCTATAACAATATTTTATCAATGTGGACCTTTTTGTAGTGATTTACGCAATCAACCAGAAGTTTCATTTCCGTACATATCGCTCTACTTCGAGATTTATGACGCTGATATGCATATCTCCTAATTGTCCTTGTAGAGTCTATTCTTCTTGCGTTGATATATTTGGAAGCTTTCAGACCCGGCACTGTCCACCTTTGGAGAAACGTGATGTCCAAGTTTAAAACCAAGAAAATCCTAAACATGATGTCAAGAGCAGCAAGGGCTAATAAAATACTTTTTGATATACAGAATGCTAGCTCTGGATGTGCTGCCTACCTAGTTGATATTGGTAAGAACATCAAAATAGTATTGTCATTATAGTCCGGATCTATTAATTGTTGGACCAATAATTTTAAGGTTCAATATTTTGGTAATATGACCCAAATATTAGATTAAAATTTGTTAGTAAAGAGTGAATGAGAAATCTGATGAATTGGAGAAAGTGGGATTTGGTTCAAAAAGATAAGTTTAGGTTTTATAAAGCCAAATTAATTTAAATCTTAATTGGTTAAGATTTTAAATTTTATTAGATAAGATTAAGTCTCTAACTAACCTAAAATTGAGGGATCACGATGTTGAAGGCCTTGACGTCTTCTTCTCTCATGTTGGCTCCATATTCTCACGTGCTTGACTAGTTCTCACGTTTGATATAATTTCTCTCCAAGTCTTCCTAGTCTACAAAACTGAGTCGAAGACTCATTCTTCGAAGAACGGGTTTTGAGAAAGAAAAAGAAAAAAAATTCACTGCAACAATTCCTCTAATTTATCAAGTCTGAGAGTGTAGAGTAGACATTAGAGTTCGCAGATTCTGTGGATTGGTGTACCATCAACGGTCTCATCACAAGGTTCTATCATGGGGCTCAAAAACGCAATCAACCAAGTACACCTTGGGCGTTTATTGAGTTAAGGTAACGAGACTTGTCTCAGCTCTGTGATTTGTTACCTTTTGCTATTTGGAATCGTTTACAGGTTTAGTTTTTGGCTCTTCATATAATCGATTTTTGCTTCTGTTTTTGCTTTAATCTTCATTCGAGTTTATAGGTTTTACAATCTTAACTCAATAAATCCACCCCTTCTAGAATTTACTCTATAAAGTTCGGATTAGGTTATAACAATTTTTTAAACCTACTTCATTAAAATCGAACCTGGCTAGAATAAATCTCAATTATGTTTTGTGTTTTTAGACTAACGTTTTTTGCAGATTGTTAAATGGTCTACATAAATGGTATCTGTTATTCCTTTTAGTTTCAGCGGATCATTTATTGTTTAAACTATCGTTTAAAAACCAGAAAACCATTAATGGTATTTACAAATTTGTAAATAAATTCTGCGAATCATTACTTGATTTGATCAAAGACTATTAACAAGAATTTGCAAGTTTAATACTTTGCAAATTTATTCTTGTGATAAACATGTAAATAAATACATTAACAAAACAAACGTCTTGATGTGTGCTAAAACATGATCAAAATGTGATCAACGTCTTTTGGTTTGACATTTTGTAACAAAAACGTGATAAACGTCTTCTGATTTGACATTGCGTAACATTCTCATTTGCATTATAGGATCAGAACGTGATCAAGATCACTTTTACTGTCAGCAAAATATAATCTTGTTTGTGTTAAAACATAAAAAGCTGTCAACGTGTCGTCACATGTATGTGTGGTAAAATTATACAATTTGAACGTTTATCACAAACATTAGTTTTGATCTTGGGCAAAACATTGGTTATGTGATAAACACGTGATCAAATAAGTCAAGAAAACAGAACTATCAAAGAAACTTACCGAGACGTTATTTCTTTAAATTGATTTTGGTTTTGAATTTAAAAGAGTTGTTTTTTTTTTTTGTCAACAAATTTAAAAGAGTTGTTAAACTCTCCAAATTTGGTTTTATAAAATCATGATCAAACTTTAAACAAATATTGGTTTAAAGTTTTTAATTATTTAAACAAGAGTTGTAAATTTTTTAAGAAAAAATTCTAACAGTGTTTATTTAATTTTTAATTATCACATCAAAATTTCAAAACAAAAATTTGCAAATTTTATAAATTCTGCAAATTGTTTTAAATTAATTTTTAAAAGTGATATGTTCTGATAAAAGCGTGTTTACTGTTTTAATATGTTTAGCAGCGATGAGACACCGAGACAGATTCACGACACATACATGGAAGATCTGGTCCCTGAGAATACCGGTCTACCTGTTGTTGGTCTACCAATTGATGGTTTACCTGTTGGCAATGTGTCTGATGAGACAACATGTCGGAACTTGTTCGGGCATGGTTTTCCTTCAGTCACAAGTTATAACCCTGTGCAACTGGCTAATGTAACTGTGCCAGTACCAGTGCTTCAAACGGCTCCAACGATGGGACCTCTGCCAGAGAAATTCAATGGCCAAGGGTTCAAATCATGTCAGCTGAAGATGATCTTTTTCTAACAATTCTCCAACTCGAGAAGTTTGTCAAAGAGGATCAGCCATACCTTCCTCCGGGTAACACAAATAAATTGTTGTTTAATATTGTGGAAGCGTGGAAGCATTCTCACTACTTGTGTAAATGTTGGATCCTAAACAGCCTTGAGAACAAGCTTTTCAAAGTCTATTGTGAATACAAAACTTCCAAGTCGTTGTGGACGGCTCTGGAAAAGAAGTACAAGGTTGAAGATGTTGATTGTCAGAAGTACGATGTGGCAAAGTTTATGAACTTCACAATGGTGGATTCGAAACCGGCAATGCAACAGGTGGAAGCATTTCATTTGATATGTCAGGAGGTTGAATCTGAAGGCATGTCAATATGTGATCCCTTCATAGTCAACACGATCATTGAAAAGCTCCCATCAGGATGGTATGACTTCAAGAACTACCTGAAGCATAAGCGAAAGAAGATGAGTCTTGAAGACATTCTCAACAAGCTGCAAACTGAAGAGAGGAACTGTGGTTCACAGTCAAGCTCACTTGTCCTTCACCATCAAGACGTCCACATAGTTGAGTTCAAACCCAAGGGACAAAACAAAGGAGGAAAATGCAAAGTTGTTGCCACATCTTCCCTGAAACATGTTTCGACGAGTTTCAAGAAGCAGGGTAAACCCACTTAGCAGAAAAAGTTCAAAGGGAAGTGTCACAACTGTGGCAAACTAGGCCACAAATCTGAGGAGTGTCGTAGCAAGCCCAAGAACAACGGAAAAAAGAATGACCATGTGAATCTGACATAAGAGGATCTTTGCACAGTGATTACTGAGTTTAACATGGTTCTGCAAAACAACCCAAGAGAATGGGGGTACGACACTTGCGCCTCACATCACATCTGCACTGACAGAGCATTGTTCAGCAGTTATACTTCAAGTCCGTCATATCATAAGATGCAAATGGCGAACGACTCTAGGTCTAAGGTTCTGGGCACATGCTCTGTGGTACATCACATCTGCACTGACAAAGCGTTGTTCAGCAGTTATACTCCAAGTCCGTCAGATCACAAGATGCAAATGGCGAACGACTCTAGGTCTAAGGTTCTGGGCACAGGCTCTGTGGTACTTAAGTTCACCTCCGGACAAGAAGTAACCCTGAAGAATGTGAGGCATAGCCCTAATATTAGGAAAAACCTTATCTCTGTAAATTTGATGTCTGATGCTGGTTTCGGAATCAAGTACATTGGAGGGACAATGATTCTGACAAAGTTTGGGGTGTATGTGGTCAAAGCATACAAGAAGAACGAAATACTCAAGATGTGTGTTCAACCTGTCTTTCGTAAGGGTGTAGATGTCTCTGCTGCTGCTTCTACCTCTGTTGATGCTGCCTCTGATGCCGCAGAGAATAATGTTGTTGCTAATGTTGTTGCTAATAATGTTGTTGTTGCTTCTACTTCTTCTGATGTAGTTTCTGATGTTTCCATGAATAAAAAAGAATTTGCCTATTTTGTTGAGTCTTTTGATATTTGGCACAAACGATTAGGTCATGTTAATTATAAGTATATCCAAAGACTAATGAATTTAAACCTAATATCAAAAAGCAACACTAGCAAAAAAAAATGAGAAGTCTGTTCACAAGCAAAACTCACTAAAAACTATCACTCCAAATTCAAAGAACAACTGAACCTCTAGGATTAATTCACACAAATTTGTGTGATTTAAAATTTGTGCCAACTAGAGGAGGCAAAAAGTATTTTGTAACGTTCATTGATGATCACACAAAATTTTGTTATGTATATATATATTGCATAATAAAGATCAAACCATATAGATATGTTAACTAAGCCATGTTAGGGAAGGCAAAGGCGTACATGAACTCGATGGAAAGGGCGCTTAGATATCCGGAAAATGCAAGGTATATTCATAGGATGTGTAGTATACCTTGATATTTTTTGGATTATATAGCTTTTCTACAAATTTGTAATATGTGAATAATGTCATGTCCATGAAGCCTTCGTTTTGATATATAGTAAATGAAGCCTTCCTTTTTGGTAATCTATGTCTTAATATATAGTACAATAAATTCATACACGTCTCGAATTACGAGTTAAATCCCCAAATAGAGTGTGATATATCGGAATTTTATATATAAGCTCTATGAAAATAATAATAGTAATACTATATACATAGATAGTTTGTTCTTAAATATCACATATAGCTGGATGTAAGTTGAATATTATGTTGCTTATATCGTCACACTTTAAATGAAGACATGCTATATACTATATGTTACATTTAACGTAGTATTTAAACTAGTTAGTACACAATCATAACATTAATCATACAAAGTTCAGACATAACACGCTTGTTCGCAATTCATTTGTACGACATAACACACCATAAATAATTAATAATACATGACAATGTTTATTTCGGGATTGCTTCCTGATTGAATGACTTGACAGTCTCCATGACATAGTTTCTCGCAGCAATCTCCAGATCAGTAAACGCTAGATGCCGAATTTGCTTGATGTTACCCACCGCATGTTGCTCCATCATTACCATAGTTGAAATACCAACCAATCATGTCAATAAAATATACAAAATGAGGAAAATAGTGTTCGATATTCAGAAATTATTCTTAAAATCATAAAGTATTCTATAGTTAGCAAATTTACCTGGTGGGGGATCCAGAGGTCGTAGATCTACCCGTTAAAAGTTAAAAGTTGTGAGGAGCTCATTCTTAGCAACGTCTACTGCCACATGTTTCCTTATCATGTATGACAGCATTACCGCAATTGGTTTGACCGCCTTTTGTATCAATAAACACACATCATCACCCACTGAAAAGCCTTTAGGTTGTTCCATATAGATCTTCTCATCTAGATACCATGTAAGAAAGCTGTTTTAACATCTATTTACTCTAATTCCATGTCTAGATTAACTATTAAGGATAGCATTAATCTAATGGTTATATTCTTAACCACTAGAGAGAACACTTTGTGGTTATCTATACATTTAAGTTGTTTATAGCCTTTAGCAACCAATCTCGCTTTAAACCTTGAGTTTTCAACCTCTGAAATTCTTTGCTTTAACTTAAATACCCACTTGCACCCAATAGTTCTTTGTGCATCCGTTCTTCGTTTTGTACCCATGCGTGATTTTTACTTAATGAACCAATTTCCTCTTCACTTGCTCTTGTCCAGTTTTCTCTGTTTTTGCTTCTCATAACTTCTTGATATGTTTGTGGTTCGTCTTCTTGTATCAATTTTGATGCATTAAGAGCATATATAGCAATGTTTGATTCAATAAATCTGGTAGGTTTTTGGATGTTTCTCTTTTCTCTGTCTCTAGCCAATATGTAGTCATTAACTGATTATGTTTCCCCTGCCTCATCTTGTTTTTCATCTGAATCACTCTGATCTAATTTTTGAGTAGTTCCACCTTGCTTTGTATTCTCACTTGAACCACTAGCAAAATCTGATATATTTTCTTCATAAGGTAGAATAAACAAAACCTTCTTCTGAACTTTGTTCTGATCTTGTTTCAGATGATTGTCATTAGTTTTATCAAAGTCATTGTAAACCACAGATTCATTAAAAATGACATATGTGTTGACCAAACATTTCTTGTCTTCTAGAGACCAAATCTTGTACCCTTTCACACCTTGTGGGTATCCTAAGAAAATTCTCTTCTTAGCTCTTGGCTTTAGTTTTCCTTGATTAACATGAAAATAAGCCAAACAACCAAAACGTCTCATGTGTGAGTAGTCTAATTTTCTTCCTGACCATAACTCTTCTGAAATCTTGTACTAAATTAGTTTTGATGGAGTTCTGTTAATTATATAAACCATTGTTGATGTAGCTTATGCCCAATAAGTCTCTGATAAGCCTGTTTCACTTAAGAAACTTCTGATTTTCTCAAGAATTGTTATGTTGAGTCTCTCAACAACTCCATATTGTTGTGGAGTATAGAGACACGTTTTGTGTCTTAAAACACCATGAACCTTGCAGTAATCAACAAAACTTTTATTGCAATATTCCAATCCATTGTTTGTTCTTAACCTCTTTAGCTTCCTACCACTTTGATTCTCTGTAAGAACTTTCCACTCAACAAATTTCTGATAAGCTTCATCCTTAGTTTTCAAGAAATAGACCCATACTTTCCTTGTATGATCATCCACAAATGACATGTAGTATTAACTCTTAGCAAGGCTTGGGGTTACATTAGGTGAACCCCAAAGGTCTGAGTGCACATACTCTAAAGGTTACTTTGATATGTGTGATCCTCTCTTGAATGATAACATGTGTGACTTTCCTAGTATACAAGGTTCGCAGTCTTTGAACTCCTTTGACACTTCTGTATGAATCAGTCCCTTTTGCACCAGAACTTGCATATTCTTGTTACTAATATGGCCACGTCTGTTGTGCCACATATCTACTGAGCTTTTAACTGTTGTTGTCACATTGCACTCAGCCATCTCTGCTACTCCATTTAAGAAATATATAGTATTCTTATAGGCAGCGTTCATCACTACTTTATCTTTCTTGATCACCTTTAATCTGTAGTCTTTAGATTGAAATCGACATTCTATTGTTTCCAGTTGTCCTAGTGAGATCAAATTCCTTCTTGAAGTAGGTGTATATCTGACTTGTGATAAGATAAAAATTGAACCATCATCATTCACAAAACGTACTTTTCCAATTCCTTTTACCTCACAAAAACTGTCATTACCCATTATCACTCTGCCTTCATCCATTTCTTCCAGATCAAACATCAGCTTCCTTCTGCAAGTCATATGATATGAACAACCAGACTCCAATATCCATTGATCTTCAAAGGTCCTTATAGTGGTTGCTAGCATTTCAAGTTCTAGAAATTCAGCTTTACATATACTTGCTTCAGCTGTGTCAGTCTTGCTACCACTTCCACTTGATTTTTTCTTTGAACAATCTCTCTTGAAATGGCCTTCAATACCACAAGTCCAAAATGCTTTTACTTTTGTTTTTGATTTGGATCTTTGTTTGCGGCCACTTCTTCTATCTTTAGATTGACTTCTCTTCTCATCTCTTCCTCGAAACTATGTCAACAACCCCTATGATTCTGACTGAAGTTTGTAAGCTCCCTTTTCAATCAGTTATATCTTTATTGAATAAGCAGAGCTAATGATGTCTTTCTGAGTAATGGTCTCATTTCCCACACTATACTTTAATGTATGAACCAAGTTCTCAATTTTTTTTGGAAGACTATTCATTAGAATGGCTGCCTTATCCTCCTCACCAATGTCAACATGTACACTAGACAAGTCGGATATTAGTCTATTAAAGGTGTCTAGATTCTTATCCAAGTTCTTTCCAGGATCCATTTTGAAATTGTAGAACTTTTGTTTAAGGTTGAATCGGTGTGGAAGAGTCTTAACATGATATTCTGCTTCCAAAGCCATCCACATATCATATGCAGTTCGTTCCTTCTTCACCTTCCTCAACACATTGTTTGATAAACTTGTACCAATCATGTTCTTAGCTCTCTTGTCTTTATCCTTAAACTTTGGATCTGTTTTGACCTTAGCAAACAACTCCTTTGAGGTCTTCTTAGTTTCCTTTACCTCTTTAGCATCTTTATCATCCTTCACATCTTTACCTCTAGTCTCTTCTTTTAGCTCATAACAATTTTCTTCTTCCAGATAGATGAGTAATAGTGGTGAATCAAGACCTAAAATTTCCAGCTGAGCTAAGACTTTAAACTTCCAGAGAGAGAAATTCCCTTCACCATTAAACTCATTAACTTCAAATCTTCCTTGTGTAGGTTCCATAGTTAACCCTTCTAGCAACGTTGTCTCACTTACAAAATGTTGTAAGATCTGAGAATGGAAATACCTTTTGAGCCTTGAACCAAACTCTGATACCACTTGTTGTAAACCGAACTGCTCATTTCAAGTATTTCCTAATTGTTGTCTAGTTAACTTATGATCTCTTGTTTGTGTTGTTTGCAGATTGTAAGAAGCTTAAGACACCAAGTATTTACGAGTTCTCATGGATTTTAAGTCCATGGTACATCTCGGTGAGCGATAGCTCACAGATCATTCATTATCAAGACCTGATAATTGATTCGAGTTACAAACAAGAAACTCTCAACACACAGAGTGCTTCTCTAAAGCCGAAAAACAAGAAGATAAACTCAAAGAGATACAAAGCTCCTCTACTTAGCCATAAGTCTTCTTCTAGATCTCACTTTCGGCTAACACTCATTACCAATGTATGAAAGGCTCTTCTTCTGCTTTATTGTAGTCTACAATATAGCTCATCTCACCATTTGACTGGTCCCCACTTTGTCTTCAAACCCGAAAACTATCACCATCAACAAATGGTTTTGGGCCTCAAATGAATTAGTAGAAGATGATGGACCGGAAACATAATGAGACCATTCGAGGCTTATTTGTTTCTGGCCAAGTATCCATCAAGGAGACTAGATCGACATAGCACAATCTACATATAGTAGATGATGATTAAATATAAAATGATACCATAAGAATACATGTTTAGAGGCAGCAATCAAAAAGGTTGCTCTACCGGAGAAAGTGTACAAGTTGATGAGTCATGGTTTCTGTTCAGCACAATACTATTCATTCAGTATATATTACGAAATTATTAACAGAATAATTATACAGTGTACTTACTTATCATTCTATTTTAATTAACCAGTAGAATCATACCTTAAGATCATCAAGAACTATATTGAAAACAATTTCTCTCGACTGACCTTCGTTGTCATGGAGACCAGTAGAAGCATGCTACATCATATAAATATAATACATATATAGGAACAATTTGACAGACCAACATAGCATATGTAATTAAAAATATAAACCGTAAAGACCTCGTCCGTCAAGTGATCGTGGCTGCCAATAGGTTTTTGAGTACTCTCGTCAGCAATGGTATCATCCTGGCCCCATATAACAACGATATATCAGTATAGAATTGATATACGAGATTACAGTACTATATGTATGAGACACTATGCTTGTAAGGTAAGAAGATGCCGAATAATGGAATGAATGCAACATACGTTACCTTATTCCGACCAATGTCTGATTCAGAAACTTTGGTGTTGGACAGAATACTTACACCAGAAATACCACCCCCAGATACAACATTTGGTTGCTTGTTATTAGTATTGACCAGTTCTGCCTCCTTCGTCTTCCTCACTCTGCAGAATGTCAAAACAAACTTTCCTGAGGATACCAGCTGTATCATCTATATCGTTGTTGGAGCGCAGACCAGCATGACGGCCACTTATTCTCCTAGTTGTAGGAGGTAGATTGGCTGATTCGGTTGATCGCCATCAATATATAACACATAACACGACTATATCATGTATTATACTATTATAAACAGATGTACTACAACTTATATAATATACGGTTTGTCATTACATGTTTTGGCCTTCTTGGATACCCGTGCACCTGCTACGTTCTCGGTCGTAACAGTTCTCTTACCCTTTGATATAATAGAGCCAGCAGTTGTAGTTTGCCTCTTTGAGCTCACATTACGCGAAGGCGAGGCACGTGGAGTAGGCTCACAGAGAAGTTGCCTCTTCAATGTAGCTAGCCGGACTCCCACTTTATCATCAAGCATCCGGGTATGCTTGTCCAACATTTTCTCAATTCTTTCTCATGCTCCGACGAAGCCAACATGATGAGGCGACTAATGTCACCGTCACCATATACATGATATTGTTGCTCCTGCGAATGACCAGGCATGTCGTCTCCCACACGTGAAGAAACTCTTCAAGGTCAGCAGCTTTGATCCCACCTTCCCAATTGTTATGATCAAATTGGTGAAAGTCTGTTATATATTTCTCCATTGTGTGGACCTCTTCATCGGAGAACAGTAGATCATCATTGAAGAGATTGCGGTTCGCACACAAAATGAATCGCACCGGTGCCTATAAATAGAATGTATATTCGTTATAGTAATATCATTCAATACAGACATACCATATGCATACACACGTATGAGTACATGGCCTTTCTTATCAATGGTCATGGTTGTGTTCACATTTACATTGACAGTCTGCTGCAAGACAGCATCGATGACTTATGTGACTGGAATTTCATCTTCAGGAGTATCATCGGTTCCGCGACTCATCCCGATGATAGAAGGACATCAACAGACCGTTACTAACACAAGGGCTTGAGAAAAACCTTGAATGGCGGTTGTCTCTTGCATTAGTGGTTCTGGTGTTCGAGATTTCCCACTCCTCACTATCATCAAGAACGATTCACGGCCCCAAGGGTATGGAATAAATGCGTCAATATCTGATAGCATCGTAACCCGATCCTTCGTATGAAGGGCAAAGAACTTCATCTACCAGAAATACAAGGGCCAACCTCAACCTTGTTATTCTGTATTGACTCTTCTTTCCGAGGAGAAGCATATCATGAATTTGGTCGGTATTCACTTTATCCATCTTCCTTCCAGATCTCATCTCCGGTAATAGTCACATTTCCTTTGCCCTTTGCCGTAGCTGCGGATTGTAGTCTATTTCGACTTTGATACGGCCCAGTTCTTATCACAATTTAAACCCGTAACTAATGCAAAATCTTCAATACCAAATCACATTGGTTTGCTAGAGTATAACTACCACATCTTGTATTTCTTGTATGTAGCAAGTTGTCGTGAGAGTAGATAGTGGAGGAACATGACGGAAAATGTATGATTTCCCATCCGCAAGACCTTCTCAAATTGAGAATCCATCAACAATTTCAAATCTGCATCATCTAATGCAGACTTTACTGTCTCCATACACCGCAGAGTGAAGTACCTCTCCTCGTCTTCCATGTCAGACATAACTCATAAGAGTAAAACATAATTACTATATTAAGTACAAGAATTTCTATATAACAGTATTATATAGACGACATATCGTCAAACATAATTACTATACTAATAGTTAATATAAACAAGCTACACATAAGCAAACCCACAACACTCATAAATTGTGCAGTATCACGATATAAAGATGAACAGACAGTATGTATTGGATAGAAAGGCCGTGAGTATCGAAATCCACTCTATTTGAATTCATATACTGTCATCTAAAATATCAATTTCTAGCAGCCATCACGAAACTATGTCCAATCATAGTAAACCCTAGATGCCTATACATGCAGTAGGATACATCTAAAATCAGATCATGAACAGTAGTTAAATATAGAATCCAAAAGGGAAACGGTTTCAGAAGTTTTACAAGATATATCGGAAGAGTGAAATAAGAGATAGATACAGAGAAGAGAAGAACTAGACAGAGAAAGAAGAAAAGAAAAAAGATGAATTTGGAAATAATAATAAATATTACATATATTAAAGGAGAAGAATGTAAAAATTGTAGAAATATACTGATATGATCATGGAAAACAGAAAGGAAGTTAAGGAGAACTTGGAGCTAAGCAATGAAGATCACAAGAAAGTTTTGGAGATTCCAGTCGGTCCAATTACAAGATCACGGGCTAAACAAATCAAGGAGAACATTTGTAAATTTATTCAAGGTCTTTTGGACAAAGAACAACATAAGGAATCCATTGGATTTTATACTTGCCAAGTCCAAACCACTTTGAGCCTTCTACAAGTCCAAGAGAAGTCCTAAATCAAGTTTTAAAGTTCAGCCCATGAATAGTGACGAATTTGTAAGACTAAAAGATATTTTGGAGGCCAAAAGTTCAAGAGTCGTTCTCATTCAAGTCATAGTAAATTGTGACATTTACTTGTCAATTACTTAGTAGTCTTTACTCTTTATATATAAGACATTCAATAAGTTTAGAGGAATCTAGAGAGTCTTTTCTCTTCTTTATAAACTCATGTAATTCTCATTTGCGAGGATCCAACTTTTTATCAATAAATTTGAGAGTGATTCTCTTTTTGTTCTTTGTGAACTTTTCGATCTTTCTTGGTGTGTCATATCCAAGGGATCAAACTGGTTTATTAAGTGATTTTCATCACACTTGTGTGGCTATTCCTAGTCATTGGCGTGAAGGGGCGAGTCGAACTAGCAACAATCTTTGGTTTAATATACTAAAGGTGGGGGCTACTCGAGTCAACATTTCGTGGTTCCACCACCTTGCTTAATTGAAGGCGAGTTGAAACACCAACAATCTTAGGTTTGATATACCTAAGGTGGGGGTTACTCAAATTCTTTGAAGACCAAGGACTATCCTTACAACTTGGAGTGACGATTCATTCGGGATTCCGCGTCATATACACCATATTCTCTTGACTAGGTTTTGGGGACATGAAGTTAATAAAAACATGAAAAGTGACATTCACCAAATTATCCCTAAACTTTAACACAAATATCATAATATTTGGAAATCCAAATTATTTTTATTATTCTCAATTAATTAATAATCTCGAAAACTTCATTGCACCTTAACAGTGAAAATGCTGCGTTGGTATGTTCACAATATGAAAAATCATTTTGAAATTTCTTTAGAACTACATAGTTGAGTTTCACAAAAGAATAATAATATATGCATTTGACTGAGGATAGTAGAATATACAACAAATTATCGCAATCTTAAGGACGCATGTCTATTAACAGAAAAAAAAATTGGCCTAAAGCACCAAAATATATAAATTTTTGGTCCCTCAAATATGTATTTTTGGTCCTTCAAAATATATAATTTTTTGGACCCTTAATATATAAAAAGCCTCTTTTATTAAAGTTCATCTTAGACATACGACATTGTCTCTAGCTTATGAAATTTGTGGGAATGAAGATGCTAAAATATGTTCAGCTTAACGCTTACTTAACGATTTTACCAGTAGACTAACTAGTGTTAAAAAAAAGTTTAATTCATATAATTGATAAGTTTTTTTAGTAAATTTGAATATAAGTATGCTTGTTATGATTTATGCATCGTAGGGGAAACACACAATTACAATAATTTAGGTTGAAGATAATTATTTCCATTGCTAATAAATATGATATTTAGGTCCATACTTCACAACATATCAAACATACAATCTTTTTTATAACATATGTTAGTTTAAGGTAAAGTTTGAATATGAAAGGAACAACATGATTAATTAATCATTATGAAAATTATTATTTTAATTTAATATACGTTTTGTATTTTCTTCATTCCAACAGTTGAAAAAATTGAAGGTTTCAAAACTACGCATTGTAATTCATAGAAAGTGTAAATTATGTTTGATGAGGATAAGTAAAACGATTTAATAAAAAATATTTGTATAAAATAAACAAACCCAAAAATATTTTGATACATTATTTATGTTTAGAATTTATTGAAAATATCGCTATCTCATCATTTTGATAAATTTTACTTCTCATCTCTTAAGAAGATAAATTGATTCCACAACTAAAAATATGCAATACAATCCGTACATAAAATTTAAATGAGGTTTTACAAGTACTTATCAAAACAGTTTGATTTGAAGTAAATTTTAGGTGAAGTCTATAATATGTTATGAAAGTATAAATGTAACTGATTTTCTTGTCTTTTGTTTGATTATGAAAGGCAATATCATAGTTTCATTATCTTTATAGATTACTTATGGAGATGAATTTAGTCTTGCTTAGTTTTTGTATTTAAATTGAAATTTAAATTACTTTTGCAAATCTCCCTTCTAAATATATGATAATGGTGGCAAATGGTTTTTTTTCTCTAGACTTGATCTTATATATTAGAATAGAAGTGGTTTTTAAATAAAGTTTACGTGTCATTATCGTATTTGATAAATACTCTTAATATCATTACATGGATGATTATTAACATATTTTAAATTTTTTATTCATATCATTGTATATATTATTTCACAAATAAATTTTTACAAATATGTCTTCATACATTTATTTTTACAATATATTGTTTATTATGTTTGTAATTATATTTGTAATAATTACAATTATGTTTCTGCTAAAAATTCATATGTTCATGAAAAGAAATCTAACTAAAAAATTCTCTAAAGATTCAGATTCTCTTTCATGTGTTCTTAACGTTAGAATTCAAATGTTCATATAAAAAATCAATGTTGATTGCCAATACATTATACAAGTAATATATTTAGCACCTTAGAAAACTGTTTTAGTAACAACATCAGATCGAGCCAAAAATAGGCCAAAAAACTCAACCAATGCAAGCAATTAACCAGAGCCTAACCAAACTGGAACTAGGTTCAGAAAAGTTAAACTAGCCAAAGAGAAGAAAAGTAAGATAAAGAGATCTATATACAAGGATGGTGGTAAATAAGTATTATCGGGGTAAAGTCGCTCCGATAAATTTAGAAGATCAATAACTGCTTTAACCGCAATACATAATGTTTTTACCTCCGTTACTAGTTTCATAATATATTTAATTTTGTAGGATTGATTTGTGTTTTTTCTTAGATATTGAGAATAAAATTGCAAATATGGCATGTTAAAGTTTAATTGCATACATGTTCAAAAGTCAATGAAAGCCCATAAATCACTTTCTGTTATTTCTTGAAACTTAAAAGAGATTATGATGGAATCTACAATTCAACACTATCTTGAACTCAAACACAAACCGTGTAGTCCAAAATGTTAATTAAACAGAGTCAACGAGAAAAAGTTGCTTCGATTATGTCTCTTTCCTCTGACAATTAGCATGAACCATGAACTTTTTTCTTTTCGTAATTTTTTCCTAATTTCAACTGTTGAGAGCCATGACTTAAGTTACAAACTTAAAAAAAAAATAATAACTCAAATAATCTACAATTTTCATTTAATTGCTCAAATCCTTCTCTAAATTTTTTAAAAAAACACGATAGAAAATATCGTAAATAAAAGGAATTATCTATATTATTATATAAATATCATTGAAATAAAAACAAACTTTCTACCTTCTATTTCTTCTTTTTCGATCTCGACTATCTTTCTTCGTCGTTCTCTATTTTCACTATTTTAAACTTCAAATCGAAGGTAATGTTCTATATGTTTTGCGATTTTGAACTCCAAATCTTAGGGTTTGAGGGATTTCGAACATATTGATTTTGTTTTTGTTTTTTCTAGGGTTTGAGGGATTTCGAATGATGAACTTATAGATCTTAAGATTCAAGGCATTATTTGGTCAATGTACATGAGAAATTTTAGGGTTTTGATTGTCTGGGTTTATCTCGATTCTTAGTTTGTCAATACGTAGATTATGGTAGATCTTCTGGGTTTTTCTCGATTCTTAGTCGCTAGTGTGATAAATTTTGGTAGATTTCTTGGGTCAACCCTCTTCTTCTTCTTCCTAGACTTTTTCGGTGGGTTTGATGGTAGTTTAGTATATTTAGGTGTACTTTTATTACAAGTTGCTAGATTTAGGCGTACTTTGTTTCCATAGTCTACATTGCATTTTCTTGGTAGAGCTAGTTTACAGATTGGTAAAGCTTGATCAAGTTAGCATATAGCGTGTAAGAGTTTAGTGGAGTTAGTTTATAGGTAGTAGAGTTAGGTAAACGTAGTTTATGGTTCGATGAGTTACTTTATAGAGTGGTTGAGTTTGGATGATTTTGTTTTTAACAGCTTTTTTTTTTCTTTTTGAAAACTATGGCTGAAGAGGAGAATTACCCTCAAAGGGTAGTCTCGAGAGGAAAGCTCCTGCTGATAAACAAAAGCATTAACCATTATTGCACATTGAAGAAAATTACAATGATGAGGAGTCTTATTGGCGCTTATGCATATGAGGATAGAGAGAGGAATTCTCAACTTGGTATTATACTGAAGTTTGTTGGCGCAATGTTTACATGAGCAAGCAGACATGTGAAACACCAATTGGGGACTATGCTCCGGACAGCTAAGATGCATGAGCTTTGAGTGTTGGCTATGGTCGGCCAATAAGATTTTCTTTGCATGAGTTTTAACATATCACGCATCTCAATTGTGGATTGTGTGATCCTAATGATGCAGACTTAGCCGCACGGTGATGGTCTGAACTGGGCTGAGCTTGACAGAATATAAAGGGGATGAAAGGATTGGTCACTTGAGAAGAGAAAGATGGTGGGGTTGTTGGTGGTTCCGTATGTAGCTATATTCGGTTTGCATATTAATAGTAGGATCCCAATCTACCATGCAAAGTTGGTGATGGATCGGGAAATATTTAAGAGGCATCCTTGGGGTAGAGGAGTATTTCATGCCGTGATTAAATTGTTCCCTTCATCATCACTGCAAGTTTTAGCATACACTCGGCACGGCTTTGTTCATGTGCTTCTATTATGGGCGTTCGAGTATATCCCACATCTATGAGCAATGTGTGGAGGGAAAAAAGGCGGTCAGATTCCTCTTATGCAGTGCGCGTCATGCACTCCCCGTGGTTTAGATATTTAGGATGTCTTCGAGGCTCATAAGAAGACATCTGTCGACAAAAATGTAAGCTTTGAACTTGGTAGACTTTAGTGGTATCTATGATTACGTCGACAAAAAGGTAAGCTTTGAACTTTGTTGATAATGTGTTATAAGCATAATATTTAGTTGATCTTTCCTTCTTGTATTGCTTCGATGGTTTTGTTTTGAGTATGATAGTTCTTTAAGTGAGCTGGTAGATTTTTGTGAGTATATTATGGAGAGATTGGTGGAGTTTGATATACTAACTCTTTCACTTTTTTCCCTAGAAGGAAAGGATCTTTGAGGAGCAGTCAACCTCAAACCATATATCCCCAGGATTACCACTTTCTGTAAACCTGGAGGTTAGTATGGTGGATCAGGTAATAGAATGGTAGAATTTGATAGATTTTAGTATACTAACTACAATATAACCTCTTTAAATTAATACTCTATAAATTAATGTACATTAAAAACATCTATAAAATAATATAATTTTATGGTGTCAAATTGAATTTTTGGTTTAGTTAGTATATCAATAAATTAATAATCTCTATAAATTAATAAATAATATTATTTTATTGTAGTCCCAACATTTTTAATTTATAGAATTTTAACTGTATATTACATTTTTCTAGAAGGACAAGATCATGGAGGAGCAGACCTCTTCACAATGTCCCCAGCAATACCACCTCCTATAAACCCGGAGGTTATTATGTTTGGTCATTGGCAGCGCTTAATGGAGTATGGTAGTGTAATATGGTAGAGATTGGTAGAGTTAGGTAGAATAACTTTTAGGATTTCCAGAAGGAAAGGATCCCCGAGGAGCAGCCAACCTCAAACCCTTCGTCCCCAGCATTACCACTTTCTGAAAATATACAGGTTTGTATGGTAAAGTTAGGTAATAGAATGGTAGAGCTTGAAAGAGTTTAGTATACTAACTATATTACGTTTTTTCTAGAAGGAAAAAATCCTTGAGGAGCAGCCAACCACACACACTAAGTCCCTAGCAATACCTCCTCCTAGAAAGTCGGAGATTAGTATGTTAGGTCATTGGCAGAGCTTGAGGGAGGATGGTTTAAATTTGTCACCCAGTGGTACAAAATCTACTAAAGTTTGTCACACTATCGTTACAAATTCTTCCAGACTATGGAAATACACTCTGTCTAAATCTGTTAGACGAGGTCCAAAGTCTACTAACCTCTACCACCACTACTTAAATGTACCACACTTCAAAATTTTTGGTTTGGTAGACTTAGTCATGTAGAGCGTGCTAATGTGACACATTTTATTAATGATTTTTTCGTGATTACTTTCTTTTTTACACATCTAAAAAGGGTAAAATGACATTTTAGGATTTTTAAGAGTATTTGAATAATCTATATTAAAGTGTGAAACACTTTATAATGAGTACTTGTAATTTTAAATTAATAGTTGTAACTTTACACTAGTATCTGCAACCTTATATCAATAATAACATTGATTAGTAAAATAAATATTGTTAGTATTCGTATGTTCATAAGTTTTCATTGATGTCTATTCAGCCACATCAACTCACTGAGATCCATTTATTTGGTAACAATTGTTCACTAAAAACTATTAACACATTCAATGCATCTAATACAAATTACAATGATTATAAATGTTAATTATAGTATAAAAAAAAAACACAATCATATAATACATTTTTCATTAGTGAGAAGTTACAGGAACAAAATACCATCAACAAGACATTCCCATAAAAGATTTCTTTTATAAGTGAGAAATTATAGTAAAAAACATAATTATAGACAATATTTTTTGGTAAGTGAAGATATATACTAATAAGATGGATTTTTTCTTAAAATTTTATAATTATTTTTTTCTAAATTTTCTGCATTGATATCACTTATATTAAAATGATGAATTCCGTAAAATAATTTAAGAAATATAAAATGATGATACTCAGTAGAATCCAATTTATATAAATTCATGAAAACCCAAAACTACATTGATAACTAAATTACAAATACTACATTGATTTATGTTACTCTGTTCATGTTTTATCTCAATTTATGTAGTCTCCTCGTGAAGCTCATTGGGAAGCTGCTCAGGGGTTGTTCGTTACTTGAAGGGTTCTCTAGGTGTGGGTATCTTGTTAAGTTCAGATAAGGATTTGTCGCTCTCTGTGTATTGTGATTCAGATTGGGCAGCATGTCCTTTGACCAGGCGGCCCCTTAGTGCTTATGTTGTTCTACTTGGGAATTCATCGGTATCATGGAAAACCAAGAAGCAGGACACGGTTTCACATTCTTCTTCTGAAGCAGAGTATAGGTCTATGACGGCTGCTTTGAGGTACGTGATGCAGTTAAAGATGGTATTTTGACACTCCAACATATTCGAACGAATGAGCAGTTGGCGGACATTTTGACTAAAGCTTTAGGTCGTTCACAGTTTCTTTATTTTATGTCCAAGTTGGGCGTTCAAGATCTGCACGCTCCAACGTGAAGGGGAGTATTGGTGATAAGATATATAAGTTGGTTTACTTATTTGTTGATAGAATTTGTTAGGATATTTCTAGTTAATTCATTTTTATCTTGTAACCATTTACTCTATATATACTCTTGAAGAGTCAATCAATGTAACTAAAAAAGTTGAATACCTAATTCTACATTGCTTTTCATTTAGCAGCCACGGGTCTTCATGGAGATATCGAGTTAAGCACGATAGCGAAGTTAACCAATATTCAGATTCTTATTCTTAGCTTTAACAACATCTCTGGACCTTTTCCTTCACATTTACAAGCTTTGAAGAACTTGACCGAGCTTAAACTCGACTTCAACGAGTTTTCTGGTCCTTTGCCTTCTGAATTCTCTTCTTGGGAGCATCTACGAGTTTTTGATCTAACAAACAATCGGTTTGATGGAAGTATTTGAGAAGCTAACTCGGTTACACACTCTGAATCTTGCGAATAACAACTTCTCAAGTGAGATCCCTGATCTGCGTATTCCAGGTCTGAAGCTACTCAACTTAGCTCACAACAATCTGACAGGGACCATACCTGAGTCATTGCAGAGGTTTCCACTCTCAGCATTTGTCGGAAACAAAGTTTCGAAGGGAGAGATGACTCATATTCATTCATCATTGAGGAAACATGGAAAACACCAGAACCATGCAATTCTTGTCATAGCATTCAGTGCATGCTTTACGGTATTAGCTCTGCTCGCTATCTTATTGGTAATCAACCATTACAGAGAAGGGACACATGAAAACAGCAAAGAATAAACCTAGCAAGAGGCGGAAGGGGTTCAGATCCAAACCTCGGTGAAGGAGATAACAAGATTGTGTTTTTCCGAGGCAGGAGTCTTGCTTTTGACCTAGAGGACTTGTTGAGAGCTTCTGCAGAAGTGTTAGGGAAGGGACCGTTCGGGACAACCTACAAGGTTGATTTCGAGGACTCAGCCACCACCGTTGTGAAAAGGATAAAGGAAGTCAGCGTGCCTCAACGGGAATTTGAGCAGCAAATCGAAAATCTTGGCAACATCAAGCATGAGAATGTTGCCACACTAAGAGGATATTTCTACTCTAAAGATGAGAAGCTCGGGTTTATGATTACCTCGAACATGGAAGTCTTTGGACATTACTACACGGTATGTTGATAGTGGCATAATGCCACCATTGAATTTTAGTGATGCATAAGTAAGAGCACCTCCAATAGTAAGAACCCTACTTGGGGTTCTTAGTGTGTTTATAATATTAAAAAAATGTTAAGATACTTTAGATTATAAATTTAAGTTTTGGTTCTACAATGGTAGAACCTCCTTTGGGTTCTTAAATTTTTTTTTTTTTCAGTTAAATTAACAAACACTATATTTATATATAACATACAAAACACTAAAATTTTTATTGATTAGTTATTGTCTTGACTAAAACAATGCTAAACATACACATTTAATTTACTTAATTAACAACACAGAGCCATAAGAGAACCAATTCCATTTAATTAACTACCAATTCCAATCAGTCCAAACAAATGTTGTTTGCTTTTGGCCAGAGAGAGTACATAAGGAAGGTACCTATATGTTGTAGGTCCAGTGTGATGCAAGAACCACATCGAAGTGAAGCTGATTGCTTTCTCATACTCATATGCAACCGGAAGCTCCCGAGTGAGCTCTTCAGGCAATGTATCTACATATAACACAAAATGGAGTTAGATAGTCAGAAAAAGTGTACTTAAATTTGATGCAGTTTCACTTATATATAGTACACCAAGTTGAATATACCTGAACTTGAGGCACCTTTTGTAGTATCCTTCTCATTTTCAGCATCAACAACACTTATAAAACAAGAAAAACACACATCAGACTTTTTGTTGCAAATATGGTTGGAAAGAAGAAAAGTATTATCCTAATTAAACACTGAATTGTTACCTTATGTTCCACTCATTATCATCATGTAGTGGACCAATATCAATAGCTGTTAATGCATCGACATCCATCTTGGCTTTAGCAGCATCGTCTCTTGCTGGTTTTGCAAGCATGTACTCTTTCTGCATTTTGGGAGTTCATTTATTAAAGAGATCAAAAACAGGACACAGAAGATCTGATATAGTTATGTAGTTGTGTTTACTCAAGTTACCTGCCGCTCTAGACAAGCTACATTCGAGCATTGTGGATTTGGTCTCTGTAATGAAGCAAAAAGTGCTAAATGTACAGACAACTTGGGCGTTTACCAGGTGTGGAGAAAATTCACCAAAATTCAGTAAGAACTTAAGAGAGTTTTGAACCAAAAGCCCCGCTACAACACCCTGAATCAACATTCAAACATGAGACTTACAACATAGGTAGAGCTTAAGTAAACAATTATATCAGCTGCAATCGCTTTACAACACCAACAAACACCAATTCTCCAACTGATGGCACACATACATGACCAAGCATAACTTATACAGAATGTAAATACCTCTAACCAGGTAAAATATGAATCAAAATGTGCCAATAAGATTTTATCTTAAACTCCAATAGAAAGCGATTTTAAAGGATAAGCCTTAAATATCTCATAGAAACCAAACGAGAAAGGGAAGTAACCATAAAGAGGAAAGGGAAAAGAAGGAACTTGCCTGCGATAGTGAGACATGAAGGCAGCAGAGAATCGGACCCTTAAAGCACAGAATCGAGAGTTCCTGAGATGATTTGGTAGGGTTTGCCTATACTCGGAAATCTTCTTGGCCATCTGACTCCAATTTCTCCAGATCGAAGTCCTCAAGTTCGGGATCTAGAGCCATGGATGAGATTTGGGGTTGCTTCTCCGATAACATTCTCGTTCAGTAGGTTTCGAGGCGAAATCGCCTTCGCGAGGAGGAGGAAATAGAAAATCACCTTCGTTTTCCCTTCGCTAATAAGGACACAACCAATCATATTTTGACACGTATGCTTATCTTAACAATTCTAAAATCTCTAATTTTAGAAACGTTTCTTCCTCATTAAATCTTCTTTACAATATTTTAATATTAAATTAATCTTAAGAACCTCCATTAGATATACTAATGGAGGTGCTCTAACCAAGTTAGTCTATTCATTACCCTTGACAGTAATTTTAGCATATATCTTCCACAACTAAGTCGGTCTGTCTGCATCCATATGCGTTTGACCATTCAGGACAGAGAGGTCTCAAGGAACGGAAACCTCTAGAATGGGAAACTAGATTGAACATGGTGTATGGAGCAGCAAGAGGAATAGTTCATGTCCACTCACAATGCGGAGGCAAACTCGTCCACGGGAACATAAAATCCTCAAATGTTTTCCTCAATGCGAAAGGAAATGGCTGTCTCTGGAGCAGGCATGGCTGCATTGATGCATTCGCTACCCCGACATGCAGTTGGCTATCGTGCACCAGAGATCACAGACACAAGAAAGGGGACTCAATTGTCGGATGTATAGTTTTGGTATTTTGATATTCGAGGTACTTACAGGAAATCCGAGGTGGCTAACCTGGTGAGGTGGCTAACCTGGTGAGGTGGGTGAACTCGGTGGTTAGAGAAGAATGGACCGGAGAAGTGTTTGATGAGGAGCTTTTGAGGTGTACTCAGGTAGAAGAAGAGATGGTGGAGATGGTGGAGATGCTGCAGGTTGGTATGGCTTGCACCACGAGATTGCCAGAAAAGAGACCAAACATGATTGAGGTAGTGAGAATGGTAGAAGAGATAAGACCAGAGAAACTAGGCAGAGGATACAGATCGGAGGTTTCCACAAGCACAACGACTCCAATTGGAAGTCTATCAGGATCGCCGTATATACTATAAGAAAGAATATACATCTTTCCTTAATGTAATTCACCATTCAGAAAAAGGTTTTAATATTTTAGTTCAGTCTATGAAAAGATTAAGATACCAAGTTTAACAAAAAAAGGAGTTAGCGTATGATGTTAATCATTGCTCAGCCACTTTCATGCAAAGCCATAAATTTACATATAAATTTTGTAGAAACAGATGAGTAATAGTTTGAACTCTTTCATGTAAAACATTAGTTCCACCAGATCAAACAGAATGTAATAAACAGCATACCGCCCTGATTTCAGCTTTTACTAGCCAATAGAAAACAATCCATTCACATTCGCAATGGGTCTTACTAGTGCTTCCTCTAAAGATTATGAACAGCAAGGAAAGTTAAGATGTAGTCACTTCCACAAAAATTTGGTCTTGATACCCCCTGAAAAGTAGTAGTGCTTGATGAGCAAAGAAAACAAGCACAAACTTCGATAGATTCAAATTGTTTGTCAGAATTTAATCATTCGAACCTTCATATTCTTCAAAAGAAACTTCTTTCACTAATGAAGCAGAAGCATTGTACTCAAATCTGGGACGAACAAAATGGGAAACTTTTATTAGTATAAAAAAAATCAGACAACACAAATGAACAAAAACTGAGTTCTAGTATATGTGAATATGTCAACTTTCTATGGACTATCACCGTGACTACAAAAATTTCTATTAATGCTAGACTCTGTCATTTAAATCAAAAATAAACTTCAATTTCCGAGCAAGAGAAGAACTGTAGTTCAAATTTTTCAGGAAGTGAGATGAAGAAAAACAAATCTAGTACATAATATTATCAGTCAAAAGAGGAGACTGGTAAGTGTAAGATCCTATCTCTTTATTCATAATGAAAAGAACACTATAAGGTTTGTTATAGAGACACTTAACTCTCCCTTAGCCATAAGATCTCACTCACAAAATGGTGACCGGTAATCAGTTTTCCTACACTTCTATATACACAATCTACAATCATGCATATCAGAGACAACAAACATAAGATTAAAGATTTACGATATAAAAGATCGGAGCAGAAAAAATCTAGGTCCACTTACTTGTTAGAGAGAATAACTTCAAGGTCATAGTCAGATGTACTTTTAGTCACATCCACCATGACCTGAACAAGTTCAGTCTTTCGTGTGCTGGCCATGAACAAATCATATTCCGTGGGAATAATTATAGCGAAGAAGTTATCACTCAGTTTGCTCAAACACATCTTTTCTACTGCTGCCAGGGCAATTCTCCGGGTCATAGCTTCAGTCTCGGGATCAATAAGATAGATAGCAAAGTCAGTGAGGATAAAAATACGTCTTTTCATCTTCCCCGAGCCAGTGAACTTCAAAACTTTATCAGCAAAAAGAATCGACATGTCACCTATAACACCATAACCACCAATTTAATCATATATACATAACCACATTGCAACTTCATCCAGACCAAAAAGCTGATATGGTTCAAGTAAAGCCAGCCACTAGCAATCTAAAAGATCACACCATACTCAAAATTCAATTCACAGTGGCTCTCAAAGTTTTGACAAGATCATAAAAATTTCAGGACTGGACACACTACATTACTACATCTAAGGGCAAACATAGATAACCAAGTATCAAATCAACTAGATCCCACAATAAGATATATAAGAGTTTGACCAGCTGAATTCATCAAATCCTTACAAAAAAATGTTAAATCAACCTGACCTTGTTTCTCCAGAATCCGCATCAACCCAGGACGCGTGGACACATGAAGATAATCACCACGGTGCTCTCTATAGCGAGACGCTTTTCTCCTGACTTTAGCTCCCGCAAAAGGCGTCTGATCTCCTCCATCTAACTCCGCTGCACCATGTTCTTCATCTCCGTCAAATACAGGTGGTGGAGACTCGCCGCCATCGTACCTCGGCCGTCTCTGCTCCTTGAACCGGTCCATTCTTCACGACGACGATGACTCGTAGTCGGTTCGGATTTTCTTAGATCCTTTTGCCACTCTGAAAACGCAAGTGAGAGGAAATACGTGGCTTCAAATGATTCGTCTACTCCTCAAGATAAGATCTCAACCGTTGGATGATATGAATGCCACTTGATTTATCCTTTTAAGATCTCAGCCGTTAGATGTAATGACTTTTTGAGACGATGTCGTTTTACATGCCGCCGCGTCCGTTTACACGGTCCACCAAATAATAGCGTAAAGTTGATTCCACTTAGTCAAAGCAAGTATTTGACACACCCTATTTATTGTGGACGTGAACACAGGGAATCTATTATTATTTCTTCTTCTTTCGTCCACCACCATTGCCTTTTCCTTCTTTTTCCTAAGTCTCCGTTCTTCTTCTCCTAATACGAGAAGAAAATAATCAGAAAAAACGCGAAAACTTCGCTTATCCGGATACTCGATTACCAAAGGTATTTCTTTCTGTAACTTATGGATCTATTTGTTATAATTCTTACGGATTCGCAGATTCTCTGATCCCTGTGGAACTTTTATCGTTGCTTTTTTTGTTTGGATCTTAGGTTTTTCTGGCTATGGCGTCGAAGCGGATCTTGAAGGAATTGAAGGATTTGCAGAAGGATCCACCCACATCATGTAGCGCAGGTGCTTATTACTTGTTTGAATTCATAGATTTACCTAATTTCCATCGACAAAGTTGTGGTTTTTGAAGCTGGGGTTTATGGATCAGGTTTTGGTTTGCTTTTATATGACCTGTGATCGTTCTTCGACTTGGATTTGTTTGGATTTGTGTTGTTTGGTACCGATCTCGAGCTAAAAGACTCGACTTTACCTATGCCTAATTTTAAGTTTGATTTATGCTTTAGCCAAGGACCCAGCTCGTGTTTTGATATTTACTATCTGAGATCTGGCTAAAACAAAATTAGTATATTCATTTCTGGTTTTTCTCTGATAGATCTTAAACTCGTTCGTGGTGCTAACTTCCTAGGATCTGGTTATACTTGCGAAATAAAAGCTGATCTTTTTGTATCAAAAACATGCTTTTGTGATTATGTTGTTGATTTTGGTTTTTTTTTTTTAACAGGTCCTGTTGCTGAAGACATGTTTCATTGGCAGGCAACGATAATGGGTCCTTCAGAGAGTCCTTATGCTGGAGGTGTTTTCCTTGTAACCATTCATTTCCCTCCAGATTACCCATTCAAACCTCCTAAGGTGATTTCAAATTTTGAGTTTTACCATGCAGTCTTACTTTGCTAAAGCTTGTATTTTCCTTTTTTCTGGTTGCTTCATATCTCATTGTTTTACATATGGTGTGATGAAATCTAGGTGGCCTTTAGGACGAAAGTATTCCATCCCAACATTAACAGCAATGGAAGCATTTGCCTCGACATCTTGAAGGAGCAGTGGAGTCCTGCACTCACCATTTCCAAGGTTTAGTTTCTTTTTTTTTTCAGTAAACATTAGAAACCATGGTAACAAACAATCTGCATATGCTCTCTATTAAATTGCTTTAGAGTCAATAACATATTCATCGCAACATGCTTTTGTTCTTTGATTTCCATTTGAAGTATTATCATTAAGCTTTGACTACATTAAGATGATAATAGTTTTTGCCGATTATTGGCTCATCTTTATCCATTAGAAGTGATAAGATTAAGTAATTAGTTGTCTGACTACTGCTTTGTGAACAGGTGCTGTTATCGATCTGTTCATTGTTAACCGACCCAAACCCAGATGACCCTTTGGTGCCTGAGATAGCTCATATGTACAAGACTGATAAGAACAAGTACGAGTCCACTGCACGGAGCTGGACTCAAAAGTATGCCATGGGCTAACGGAAATATCTCAATAACTAAATTATCTCTTTATGGAAAAATCTGCCTTAATTTCTATGTATGATTCAATAGACATCTCTCTCTGTGATCCTTTTAAAGGACAGGACCAAATGAAGTGGGGTTCTGTCTCTAAACAGAAAAAAATGAAAATCTTCTTTGTGAAACTAAAAACTGGAAATCCTCTGGTGTTTCTTCTTGTTGGTAAAAATTATGACTGATGTTATATTTCTGTGATGAAACGAGCCACTATCTATTCAAATTTGTTATTATATTTCTCTGGCCTCATGTGTGTTTCATTCTTTTATGAGATTGGTGGTTTTCTGATGAGATCATCAGCATTGTAGCAGCTTCATGAGCCTCGCTCTTCAGTCTCTGCGGTTTTATACGATACCAAACGTTTCCAAGTGTTTTCTAAAGCCTCTTGCAACGTGACGCCATTACTACAACAACCTCTGTTTAACAGTTTTTGTTGTGTTGTCTGTTATACTTGTACCCAAATAAGTGTTTTTTATTTCCTTTTATCGCCTTTAACCTTTATTACGTACAATCAGAAATACAAAAGAAATTTACAATGTTTTAACTCAAATAGCAGTAATGAAAGACAAAAATGGTAAATAACTAATTACAAATCTCAAAAATGAAAAAATATAGCCATCACAAGTCGAATACAACACTTGTAGACGGTGACACTTTCTATAATGACTAAATGCACTTCGATAATGACAATAGTTTTAGATCCAGAGAACTCCAGTGATGACATTATCGGGTTGACTTGTTGACGTCTTAACAGAAACCATGGGTGATACTAGATTTCGATCTAATCTTGATAGTGCTAGCAAGGAACGAATCAAAATCCTATCCTATAAAGTTAGACTTAAGAGAATCCGCCAAAGATCGAGCATGATAGAAACCACAAATACTTAAAAAGATGAGTGATAACCAGACAAAACCAGAACTGATCTAAAAAACACCAATTTAAGAGCATGAGCAATGGTGAGATTCTCTTGGGTCTCTTATCTATTATTTTATTAATAAAAGTGGTTAGATTATTTATTTAAGAGACTTATGATATTTTGATCTCCAATGGTGAGACTTTTGAAGGTTTCTTAATATATTTATATTTTAGTTTACAAAATTATGTAAAACATTAATTATAAACATTAATAATACAATAACATAAAGAATATTAATAATACAATTACATCAATTGTTATCTTGATTAAATGACCAAATCTGTTCCATATATGCTCAACCAAATCGGCCTTTAATTTTTGATTCTGTTGTTTATCACGTATACCAGCTCGAACACCCATCATATTGTGAATATTTGTAGGTATACCTGTGGAAAACGTGAGATTGACATGTGAACTACCGCTTCCATCGCCGAGCTGGAATTCTGAAGGATCATAGTGGGTGTATCCATCTCTTTCGTTTTCGACAATCATGTTGTGAAGAATGATACAAGCTCTCATAATCTTGCCTATTTTTTCTTTTTCCCAAAAAAGAGCTGGATTTTTTATAATGGCAAACCGAGCTTGCGAGACTTCAAAAGCACGTTCGACATCTTTTCGGCTGATTCTTGATGTTGAGCAAACAAACAATCCTTTGGACATTGAGGAAGAGAAATGGATTGGATACAAGTTGCCCATTTTGGATAAATACCATTTGTCAAATAGTATGCCAAATTATAAGATCTTCCGTTGACAGAGAAATTCACCCGAGGAGCACGACCTTGTATAATATCATCGAAAACCGGTGATCGATCTAGAACATTTATGTCGTTTAAAGTACCGGGAGGTCCAAAAAATGCATGCCATATCCAAAGATCATATGATGCGACAGCCTCTAAAACGATTGTTGGCTTGCTTGAACCTCGAGAATACTGACATTTCCACGCGGTAGGGCAATTCTTCCATTCCCAATGCATACATGCTTCCAATCATACCGGGAAATCTCCGTTGCTCACTAATATAAAGTAAACGTTGAAGATCCTCTTGTGTGGGTCTTCTTAAGTACTCATTGCCAAACAAATTTATGACTCCCTTAACAAAATGTTCCAAACATAGTCGAGCAGTACTTGAACCAAGCCAAAGGTATTCGTCAATGGTATCAGCCGCAGTGCCATATGCAAGGAGACGAATTGTTGCGGTACACTTTTGGAGTCCCGAGAGCCCTAGCCTTCCGGTAGCATCTCTCTTCTGTTGGAAAAATGGAACTTCAATTGAGAGTCTGTAAAAAATCTTCATGAATAATGACTTATTCATTCTGAAACGACGACGAAATAGATGAGCTGGATATGTTGGTTCCTCACTGAAATAATCATTCCATAAACGGTTATGGCATTCTTCCCGATTTCTCTCGATAAAAGCTCTTTTTTTGCGGCTTGCCTCCTTGTCGCAGCCTCGTATGCTCCACAGAACTTAGAGACTTGATCATTTATCTATGTCATCTTTGTTTGCAGTTGCTAGCTTCACGGTTTTCTGGATTTGGAGACTTCGACATGGCAGCAAAATATGCTGAAATTCTTTTCCAAAAAGTACCACACTTTTGCTCATTTCCAACTAGGGGATCTTTGCTTGTATTAAGCCAAGGACTTATGAGCAAAATGTCATCAGCTGGAGTCCAAGTCCTCCTTTCACTTCTGGATTTAGCAGCAGACTGAGAAGAGGGGACAGGGAGGTGTTCGTACGACTCACCTAGTGGGCTTGGTTCTTGTTGAGAATTCAACAAGTCAATGAAAGAAGACGTACTATATGGCTGTGCAAATGAGATATCCATATGGTTGTGAACAAAGCACCGAAGTTTATCAAGAGATAAACATATCTACACCTCTGTTAATGGTTTTAAAGACAATAAGATTACATTAACAATTGTAGTGAATGTGACAAAACTAAAACCTAATTACAAGTCATTTAACTCATATCCAACTGTCCATTACACTAATGATTTATGCACATTTAACTCAACCTATACCCAACGCTGCAGAATTAAACCAAAATCACATAAAGAAGGATCTAATTAAAAAAGGCATTGAACAATTTAATGTTACTCAATAAATAAAATGTCAAAATTGAAAGTCTCTTCAATGCTAAACTTAATGTTTCTCATTAAACAAAGAATTCAAATTGAGTCTTTAAAACTAGAAAAGTTCACAACTTTACAAGAAAATACTCGATTTTACAACCTATGATTCAGTTTAAAGAATCTAAACTGAATCCAGATGTCAAGATTAATCGATTTTAAAATCATAAGAGATGTTAAAACACGAAAACAGAAACTAACCTTGTGATCATAGTCATGGAGAGAGAAAACAAGGATGGAATGAGAAAAAAACATGGAGTTGAGGCGGTAGAGATCGAAAGTCAGCCAATAAGGAAAACGGAGAAGTGGAAGAAAAGAGGAAAATGAAGATGAAAGAATAAAACAATAGTTAAGTTAAGAGTATAATTGGTCTAACATTATCATCATTATTTACTCTCGATTATAAATTGATATTTCCTTAATCCTTACATATAAAGTAACAAAAAATTTCTGCAGTAAGCCTTAATTCTAGATATGTCCCCTCCTTATATATATATATATATATATATATATATATATGTATTCAATTAGTATTTGAACTTACTGATTTGGAATCTAGAGGAATGATGCGGAACTTACTGATTTGGACTCTGACCATGATTCAATTGCGTTCTCATCCACACTACTGCACATCTATATCATCAAACCATATAATTTACATTAGAATTATAAGATAAATCAGTTGCAGAAACGAAATACATGATGAAGGCTCAAAACAATTACGTCTCACTTGTAGAAGGAAGATATCAGCAGGCATCATCATGTCTTCTTGGTAATGCCCCAAGCTCTCAAGCTTTAATGGCTGCAGCCGAATACGCATCGATGCTATTATCTGCCCATTCTTGCCTATGTTCCCTCAAGAACCGCAGAAGAATCGAAGGTGGAACATTAGAAAACAACACAAAAATATCCTTAATGACTTGAAAACAAAGAAGTCTAGCATCACTTTCTAGCATAATACATTCCATTAAGACATGCAAAAACTTTCCATTCAAACCTCTAGAATCTGCAAAACCTACAACTTTCTCAAGGACACAATTTCTTATAAACCTACAACTTTCAAATTAAACTACAAAACTTCACACATTCGATTTTTATACTACAAGTACACAAACTACATGTCTTAACAAACAATATTTCAGGACAAACTTGATAACTTTACCAAATAAACACACACAACAACACTAGGAAGGTAATGTACAAAATAATCCGTTTGATGATCACAAAAGTTCGCAAATTTCACTATTAATCAACAAAAATCAAGCAAAATTTCACATATTCACAAATAATTAACCAAATCCAACACAAATATTAAAGAATTAAACTTACCCAAAGAGAAGAACAATTCGCGAACACAAACAGGAAGAAGAGGAGAAAAATCTCAGAAGTAAAAGAGGAGAAGAAGAAGAGGCGCCGTCTAGGTTTCCCGATCGAAGAAACACATCGAATTGTTTTTTCCCCTTTTAGCGTTTTGTCTGAGCAATCAGCACATGCCACGTGTTTAAAAGATACGTTTCTTCGGTCTCCAATTTAAGAGACGGATCCAGGCCCAAAACATCCACAAAACTTATTTTAATCTTTTTTTAATAATAAGAGCCCATGAAAGTAACACCAATGGACATGGTCTAAGAGCCATAACTTCTCGTAGTCTACCACTGAACGCTTAGAGCATTCACATCAAAGAACTCCATTGGGGGTTCTTAGAAAAAAAAGAAATACAAAAAAAGTTTAAAACACGGAGCCAATCAGGGTCCGCCATGTGGTGGACCCGTCTCTTGGAGAACTTAATTTTTTTTCTTATTAATTTTTTTTTTCTAAGAGCCCCACTTTTCACATCCTTTGATGTGGATGCTCTTATATGGGAAAATCTAAACGACCCCCTAATTAGATGCACACCAAAAACAGCTCTACCGCAACAACCGTATAAACTATGCATAAGCGAAGCAGTCCTCATACATTAGTAAGGTATAGCTATCATTAATTGCCAACAGGGAAGAGTAGAAGGTGACACATACCCGAATTCCGGCGAGACGATCCAGTTAGAGAGACAATGACAGCGCAGATTGGTAAACTCATCCACCATCTCACTTTCCTCACGCAAGAGAGAAAAGGAGGATTTTGAAGGAACCATCATGCTGGTGTCAATCAAACCGAAGACGAAACATTAGAGATCCCATTAACCAAAACCGCCTGTGACAATACATCTTCACTAATATCCATGAGACGTTCAATACGAAACGGTAGCTTATACCTTTATTACGTTGTCCTCTAGCGAGAGAAAAGGAGAGGAGACCGGTTAAGAAGCTAAAAATACAGAGAGCTCGGCGGTGAAGCCCACGGTGGAGGATCAGAAAAGTATCAGGTTTCCGTGAAGATAACCCAGACGCGTCAGTGACTAATTGACGGAGAAAACATCTGAGAGTGAAGTACACAATAAGCAGGACTCCTTTTCGGTGGCTGCGAGACATAAGGCCACTGGAATGAAGAGATCTAAGCACTGAAATTGCCTGCAAAAGATGAGAGAATTAGGGCCGACTAGTTTCGTTACATTTGAAAAGAACTTTAGTTCAATAAGACCATCATTATCCATGGTCTCTTGTTTTAAGTTTCTTATTCATAAGATATTAATATTTTAATATAATATATGAAATGAACCAATAAGAATAATACACATGACTAGAAACTCATTCAAAAGTTTCTTAATTAAGAAACTCTTCTCTTCTCTCTCTTCTCATATCTAATATTTTTTATTTTTTTATTCATAAGAAACTTGTAAGATACCCTTGTTAATGTTGCTCTAAGTGGTGTATATCTTCTTCTTTTTTGTCTAAAATATTATATTTTAATTTAAGGGAATTTTACAATGGGGCTCTGAAATACATAGGCCATATTTGGCAAATGATAAAGTTATATAAAATAAAGGCTTAAAGGTCTAGATAAGGTCCTCCAAAACATGGAGGAGATAAAATAAACAATTGGGTCCAAAGGCCCATAACCATATAAAACAAAAATCAGACATATTACCAAAATCTTAAGGTAGCAAGACTCAATTAAGGATTTGGGAATGGAGGCACCACCGCACGGCCAGTACGATGAGGTTGGTAGACTCGGCGGAAAGACTCCTGCTTATAGCTTTGTGGTCACGTTCATCGTAGATGGGCTCTTGACAGCTTCAAGTCAACTAAAATGGAGCTGAAACAAATTTTAATAGATTCGTAGAGATTTTAATCGGAGGTCAAAATCTAGTTGTGCTTGGAAGATCTCGGATTGTAGAGATTGGATCTCGACAGAGAAGCTTCGCTGGAGCATTGGATATGGCTACCGGAGGCTCTCCTTTGGTGCCGATAAGACCTCGTCGGAAGATGTAGCTAATGAAACAGCATGATTCGCCAAAGACTTGTCGACGGAAGGTCGGAAAATAGGTCTAAATAGCACCGAGACGGGTACGGGAACTGAAAACGGGGACGAGAACAGGGATTTAAAACGGCAAAACTCAAAACTTATAGAAGTGGAGACAGTATGGATACGTAATATATATATATATAATATATATATATATATATATAAGTCTCATAAAATATCAATAAAAATAGTTAAAATCATGCATAAATCCCAACTAAATAAAATATATAAGTAATCAATTGTCTTGAATCAACTCATTTTCCAAATCCCATTCATCTAATGTGAGACCATCCAACTCCAAAAATCATACACTTTCCATGAAATCAATCAAAGTCATCTCCACCGAAATCTCACATCTTGGTATAATTTATGATATATGACGATTCAATTAGGTTTAACTTTTTCCTTTTTTATTTATTTGGAAAATTTATTTAACTAATGTAGTTTCCTAATTTACATTTTAAACGTTTCCAAAACGTCCCCTAAATTATATCGAACCGTCCCCAAAATGTTTCCACATCCCCTATTACCAAAACGTGATGAAAACGTCTTTGTGATGTCTCCATGAAGTCCCCGTTCAAGAAACGTTACCAAAGGGTGAAACGTCACACATGTGCCGTCCCCGTGCATCATTGGGTCTCACAACCCATAGGTGGATCGAGCTCGCCACAGAGGTCCCTCGAAAGACCTGAAGGTCGGCAGACCTAAGAAACCAGAAGGAAAGAGGGTGAAAGCGTACATCTGCAACTTGCTCCACTTCGTTGGACATGTCCGGTGCAAAGACGGTAGATTCTTTGCTCCATATCTAGAACCACCGAAGTGATTCCAGATTTCACCACTGGGAATAATAAAGGAGAACAAAAACGAGAAAGTAAAGATGGGGGAAAAGAGGAGACAAATAAACAGGAAGAAAAAAGGTCGTCGCTGGCGGCCAAGGGCAGTGATAGCAGCGACGAGAAAGAAACAAAGGCTTGCCTCGATGTTTGTGTTTGAGAGAGAAATGCTTATTTAAAATTGTACAGGTGGTGTATATCTTCTCATATTTTGCAAGACCAACACTATTAGGCCTAAGCATTTTAGGTTTCAGTTCGGAGGGTTTTCGGCTCTAAGCTAATTACACTCATATTGAAATTGAAACATATTTCAGGTTAGTTCAGTTTCGGTAGTTTTAGGTTTTGGTCTAGACATGAGAAACCAAAAATAGATCTGAAAATACAACATTATCCGAAAATAGATCTGATCCCAACTAGTTAATCCGAAATCTGTAGGTCAAAGAAATTATATTACCTATAGACAAGTGTTAACACTTTGATATAAATAAATCATGTAATAAATCTATCAAAATATGGTTCCAAATGTATAAAACCATCCAATATAAGAAGTTTAAAATTTCAATAACAAATCATAATTAAGCAGCTTAATCCAAATAACAACGAAAAATAGGTTGAGATAATCCAAATAATAAAACATAAAATAAGGTTGTACTTAAAGATAAAGACATGTCTTAACTGGTTCCTAATCCCTAAGAAACAAACAAAAAAACAAATATGCTATGTTAGCTAAAGGATTGTTAGATAACTTGCCTTACAAATCAGAAAAATTAAACTCACAGAATAATGAAATTTATGTCACTTTGCAGATTCTGCAACATCACGTCTCACAATCCTGATACTTCAAATTCTGCAAATCAAAACAACTACGGTTAGCTAACTAAAAATTTTAATTGAAGAAAAACCTAGTATATGAAATACTTGTATGCAAAATGTCTTGAAGTTAAATATTTGCTAGCAACTCTAAGATAATAATCACTCATTTTTCATTCATATAAATCTCACACTTGAGCCATTACTAGTACACATTAAAATTTGAAGTGTGTACTGTGTAAGGTAAATCCTATATGGGTCAAGAATATGACGATTTGTGCTAAATACACTTTTAGATGCAATTGTAGATACTTGCATAACAAGTACGTCTTTATCCACTTTGCTAATACAGAGAATTTCGGACTGTTGATCCTGCATCAACGAAGAACATCATAATCTAATTCGAGTAGAAGCTTAGATTCTCAACAGATTCCCATAAATAAATATCTAACTTATTGCTCGAATCTTGAAGATCTATCTCATTTACCATCTCTTTGTACACAAAATCCATTCTCCCATAACCAAAATAATTATCATGAACATCTAAACCAAATCCTTCTCCGTGGATGTTCTCTTGAGATCGAGACGTATGAGAAGAAGCTACAGATTGAGAAAATGTTCCACTAAATTTGGGTATCCCACTAATAGCAATTCTACTATTGTACACAACAAACATTATTTCGAGCACATCTAACACTGAATCATAAAGACTTTTGGCAACTACACTTTCTTTACCATATAATTGATCGAAGCAAAGTTGTGCAGGCTACATCTTATTTCTAGGATCAAACACACTAGCAATGAGTAACATCTATTATTTCTCTTAAACCAGCATAATATTTTTCAAATTTTGATCTCTTAGGAATAGCATTTGAATACATTTCCTCATCATCACTATTACAAAGTCTAATAAGATTATTTTCAATTGTTCATATCTCGACATATAACTTATGGGAATTCAACTTAGACGATGCATACACAACCGAACTAGAGAGATATAAATTATTAGGAATTGTGCCAACCTCTCTATACTTCTCAATATCTGATTTTTGGTGGTCCAACTCTCTGATTGCCCTCTTTATCCACCTCAACTAAGCAATTCTCGTAGAGTTTATCCTCTATGTGCATCTTCTTAAAGGCTGATTTGTACTTTTGGGATCTTGTTAGCTTCAATTATGTTGAATTCCACTATGTTTTGCAGATTATTAATAGGTTGCTTCGACTAACATGATTTCCAACCTCTACCTTACTCTATAATGATTGTAATCATGAATTTTATGCCCTCACATACTGCACACCATTGTGGATTGCTACCACACACTCGTCTACTTCATGTAATCCATCTTGCACAACAAGATTAATAATATGAGGTTCACATCTAATATGTAGAAAATCACCTCCTAGAACCAAAGCTTCATCTCCTAATCCTATAAATGTCTCTGTAAATCTCTTTAATGCACTGATCAAGCATGGTCTTGTTGGAAAGTGTGACGGCTAAGGAGACTAGGGTTTTGGCGAAAGTTGGAGAAAACACTACCATGGTTGATGCTATGGAAAAGGCAAAACCACATGACCCGCCATTGTCTTGGTCAGCTACGATTTCGGCACCTGAAATCTCTGAAGAATTTGTGAATGCTAGGGTTAGGGTCAAATATCCACACGGACGAAATGGAGAGGCAAAAATTATTGTTAAAGATGAGGTGATTAAGGCCATGAATGCTTTTATGGGTGACATGTATGTTTCTGAAGATTTTGGGACGTAGTGTCAATATTGCCACGATGAGACGGAAGCTTCATGAAATCTGGAAACCTTTGGATTCGATGCACGTTTTTTACTTGTCACAAAAAAATTTTATGGTACGACTTGGGTCCAAGAATGAATATTTGTCAGCTTTAACTGGTGGACCTTAGAGATTTTTTGGAAGTTATCTCTTGACTCAGGCATGTCTGCAAAGTTTTGATCTGTGTAGGAGTGAAATTCGCACCACTCATGTGGGTACGGATTGACGAGATTCTGTATTGTTTTGGACTTATACAGACTTGGGCCATTTCTGATGCTTTGTTCATTGGGCCTGCGTTTTCTTGAAGTGGCCCAGCAGAGTGTTCTTCATACATGTGACAGTATTTGCAGCAAGCTTTTGCAGAGTCAAACTGAGCAGGATCAGTAAAGTTCTAAGAGGACAAAAGGAGGCTATAATGATTATAAAGACCATGACATCAGAAGAAGAAGATACCTTTCTTGGTGTATTTGAGTTTCATATATGATGTCTCCTTTTGTGGTCTTGCTTAGTGTGTTGTGTTGAGCTTGTAAGGTCTCTAACTTGCGAACTCTCTCTCTGTTATTCAGATCTATAAGAACACTGTGAGCTCTTTGAGCTTGCCGAGACGTATTATGGCCAGATTCTTGATCACAAGAACTCGTACATCCTCCTTGTACCTACAAACACAAACAAATTGCAGTTAGCTTGCAGTACAAGTAAGATAATTGTTAGAACAAAGTGACAACAAGTGGTATCAGAGCATCTCAGGTTGACGGTATGGAGCCAACTCTGGGAAGGTTTGAAGTCAAGGAGTTTAACGGAGATGGAGATTTTTCTCTGTGGAAGTTCAAGATGTTGGCTCAACTCGAGATTCTTGGTCTAGACTCTCCTTTGTTGCCGATCTATCTAGCTGAGGAAGATGGTTATGATATCAAGGAAGAGAAAGTTAATAAAGTTATAAAGGATGGTAAAGAAGTGAAAGGCGCTGAAGCTGAACCTTCAAGAAAGTCTCCAGAACAACTTTTCATGGAAGCTAAAGCAGATCCAAAGTTCAAAGACAAGGATAAAAGAGCTAAAAATCTCATTGTACTAGTCTTTCGGACAGTGTTCTAAGGAAGGTTAAGAAAGAAAGAACCGCCTACGATATGTGGATTACTTTGGAAGCTGAATACCAGGTAAAAACGTTACCACATAGATTCAATCTTAAACATAAGTTTTACAGTTTTAAAATGGATTCTGGAAAGAACCTGGACAAGAATCTCGACGTATTCAACAGATTGATATCAGATTTATCTAGTGTTCACGTGGATATTGGTGAAGAAGATAAAGCTGCTATATTGATGAATAGTCTGCCTAAGTAGTTTGAGAATTTGGTTCATACTCTGAAATATAGTGTGTGAAAGGAAACCATAACTCAAAAGGACATTATAAGCTCCGCGTACTCTATTGAGATGGAGCTAATGGAGAAAGGAGTCTATAAACTCCATTCTGTTTCAGAAGGGTTGGTGGTTCAGTCTCGAGGAAGAAAAGAAAAAAAGAGGGCAGTCTAAGGATAATAGAAGTGAAAGCAAGCACAGATCGAAATCAAAGCCAAAGGGTAGATCATGTTTGGCTTGTGGTGCTGAAGGACATTTTAAAAGAGACTGTCCAAAGAGAAAGTCAAACACAAAGGGAAACACAACAGAAGCCAGTGTATGTAGAGCAGAGTACACAGAACCAGAAATGCTAGTGGCCACGAGTTCTTCACATGAAGATGAGTGGATATTAGACTCAGGGTGTTCATATCATATGACATCAAACAGAGACCTAATGTTCGATCTAGAAGAAATAGACGATGGAAAAGTATTGATGGGGAATAATAGTTTATGTGAGGTAAAAGTTGTTGGAAAAGTGAGTTTCGTGAACAATGATGGATCTACATTTATTCTGACTCAAGTAAGGTACACACCTACTTCTAGAAGAAATCTCATATCATTGGGGCAACTTGAGACTTTAGACTGTTGGTACCAGTCTCGGGATTATAGAATGAAGGTAATGAAGAAAGGAAAAGTTATCATGACAGCTGACTACAAGAATACCTTGTATTTTTTGAATGGAAAAGCAAAGATGTCTGAATGCAATGCAGTGAAAGAATCAAAATGCTCAATGGATATTTGGCATAGTAGACTAGGCCATATGAGCAGCCGCAATATGAAAGCTTTGGTCAAGAAGGGTTTTATTCATGTTGATTTGCCGAAGGATTTTAGGAACTGTGAACCTTGTATATTTGAAAAATCACACAGGATTTCCTTCAACAAAGGTTCACACTTTTCAAGAGGGCCTCTAGACTATGTTCACTCCGACCTTTGGGGCTCACCAAATGTGACACCTAGTCTAGCTAAAAGTCAATACTACATGTCTTTTGTAGACGATTTTAGCAGAAAAGTGTGGGTGTATTTCTTGAAAACGAAAGATGAAGCTTACGGCAAATTCGTTGAATGAAAGACTCTCACAGAGAATCAGAGTGGAAGAAAACTAAAAGGTTTAAGAACAGACAATGGTTTGGAATATTGTAATAGAATCTTTGATGATCACTGCAAGGAAAATGGCATCCTAAGACACAAGACATGTCCCTATACTCCGCAACATAATGGAGTTGCAAAAAGGCTAAACAGACTGTACTTGAAAAGGTGAGAAGCTTTCTGAGTGAGGCAAGATTATCGGAAGCATACTAGGTTGAAGCTACCTCTACTGTGGTATATATATTGATAGAACACCCTCGAAATCTATTGACTACCAAATTCCGGAACAGCTATGGTCGGGAAGATAACCAGATTACTCTTACATGAAGCGTTTCGGGAGTTTGGCTTATTTTCACGTTGACCAAGGAAAATTGAAACCTAGAGCTAAGAAGGGAATTTTTCTTGGATATCCACAAGGTGTGAAAGGTTACAGAATTTGGATTTTGGAGGATAAGAAATGCGTGATAAGCAGGGATGTAGTATTTAATGAAGCAGTAGTATATAAGGATATTGACAAGTCCACTAATGATGATTCACAAAAGGCTCAAGATCGTAAATCCAGAAGGGTCACTTTCTTATTGCCAGAGGATGAGATAGAACAGATCACAAAATATGATGGTTCAACTCCGAATGAAAGTCAGGATTTGGAAATTTCTATTTCTGCTCAGAATGATATCAACGATCAACAAGATCAAGATGATCAAGTAGAGAAAGAATCATATAATGACTACTTGCTGGCTAGAGACGGAGATTGAAGAGTCACCAGAAAACCAAGTAGGTTTATAGAAGCAAATGTGGCAATGTATGCTTTGAATGTGTCACAGATGATGAATGAGGAAGAGTCAAGAACCTATGAAGAAGCTATGACTAACCAATATAAGGATATGTGGATAGAGGCAATGAAGGAATAAATGAGTTCCTTAAAGAAGAGTAGAACTTGGGACATTGTACCAAGAACAGAAGCACAGAGAACGATTGGTTGCAAATGGGTTTTCAAATTAAAGCCGGGAATTCCAGAGGTAGAGAAACCTATAATTAAAGCAAGGCTAGTTACAAAAGGTTTTAGGCAGATAGAAGGGATTGATTACAATGAGGTTTTCTCTCTGGTGGTTAAACACATTACTATAAGGTTGACACTATCAATGGTGGTTAACCAGAACATGGAATTGGAGCAGATGGACGTAAAAACAGCTTTTCTACATGGTAGTATTGATGAAAAGATTTTTATGGATCAACCAGAAGGGTTCTCGGAAGGTGATGGAGTTTGTTTGCTAAGAAAATCACTATATGGTTTGAAACAATCTTCATGGCAGTGGAATTTAAGGTTTGATCAATTCATCAGTCAAAAGGGTATATCAAGAGTGATTTTGACAGTTGTGTTTATCTCCGGAAGTATGGAGAAGGAAGTTACATTTTTCTAATGCTATATGTTGATGACATGTTATTGGCAGCTAAAGATATGTCAGAAATTCAGAAGCTTAAAGGGATTTTGAGCAGTGAATTTGAAATGAAGGATCTTGGGGCAGCTAAAAGGATTTTGGGTATGGATATTATAAGGGACAGAAAGAATAATGTTTTAAAGCTTTCTCAAGAGTTTTATATTGATAAAATCTTGAAAGTTTTTAACATGATTGATTCTAAGGTTGTCCAGACCCCCTTAGGGAACCATTTCAAGTTCAAATCTACAAGTCAAGATGAAAAAGAAAATGCAGAGAAGCAGATGAAGATGGTACCTTACTGCAGTGCATTGGCAGCATCATGTACGCCATGGTTGGATCTCGTCTTGATCTTGCATACTCTGTTGGAATGGTCAGCCGCTTCATGAGTTGTCGTAGCATTGAACACTGGGAAGGTGTTAAGTGGATTCTTAGATATATTAACTACTCAAAGAATATATGCCTAACATTCACAAAATCAGAAAATTTTGAACTCAAAGGATATTGCGATAGTGATTATGCAGCTGACCTGGATAGAAGGCGATCAATCACTGAATATGTGTTTCAAGTCGGTGGAAATACTGTAAGTTGGAAGTCGGGCCTGCAAAACGTGGTAGCATTGTCAACTACAGAGGCAAAGTACATGGCTTTATTCGAAGCATGTAAGGAAGTCATATGGCTGACAGGGATTACCTCTGAGTTCAGTTTCTGTCAGGACTATGTTGAGATTGGATCTGACTCCCAAAGCGCCATTTGCTTGGCCAAAAACAGTGTTTTCCACGAAAGAACGAAACACATGGCAATAAGAATGAGTTTTGTCAAAGATTTATTAGAAGACAAAATAATCAAGATACAAAAGGTTAAAACGTCAGAAAACCCAGCAGATGTACCTACCAAATCAGTGCCGATTCGGAAATTTGAAGAGGCTCTGGATTTTCTGGGAATAAACTGATGCATGCATGCTTCTCAGAAGGAGAAGCATCAAGTTCTTTTGGCGGTAAAGTCAAAAGGTCTTCGGTGGTTGAATCGGAGGTATCGAAGAGTCAGACTGATTCTTCGATGGATCTGAGAAGTCGAGAGGTCTTCGGTGGATCTGAGAAATCGAAAGGTCATATTTATTTTTATGGATCTAAGGAGTCGATGGGTCAGATACATACCTCGATGGATCTGAGAAGTCGAAAGTTGCATGGTTTCTCCGGTGGTTGAATCGGAGGTATCGAAGAATCAGGTAGATTCTTCGGTGGATCTGAAGGATCAAAGAGTTGCATGGCTTCTCCGGTGGTTGAATCGGAGATATCGCATGGCCTGATAAGATTCTCGGGGTTGGTTTCAGAGGAACCGATGAGTCAGAGAGGTTATTTTTCAGTGGTTTGATTCTCGGGAACCAGAGAGTTGAAGGGTTTTCATCGGGGGTTAGAGGAGGAACCGAGGAGGGGTTTTCTTTTCCTCAGAGGACAGAACAGGGAAATTTCTGAGGGTGTTCTTTCATCGGAAATGATTTTCTGGGAAAGGGTTTTGAAGGTATAAAGGTTATCTCTTGCGAGAAAGCTTTTGGTGGAGGAAAAATGGACGAGATTATCTATTTTTCCCGATGAGAAGGTAGAGAGAAAAATCGCACAGAGGCGGAAGAGTGTCAAAGAAGAATGAAGAAGATGAAAGGTTTCTCGACGTTTGGGTGATTAGCCTACTCGCGTATTGAACCAAGGCCGAGAAAGTCAAGCCCATTAAACGTTTTTGTTCGGTCCATCAGATGGCCCAGTCCGAGATGGAGTTTGTTTTGGACTTATACAGACTTGGGCCATTTATGATGCTTTGTTCATTGGGCCTGCGTTTTCTTGAAGTGGCCCAGCAGAGTGTTCTTCATACATGTGACAGCATTTGCAGCAAGCTTTTGCAAAGTCAAACTGAACAGGATCAGTAAAATTCTAAGAGGACAAAAGGAGGCTATAATGATTATAAAGACCATGACATCAGAAGAAGATACCTTTCTTGGTGTATTTGAGTTTCATATATGATGTCTCCTTTTGTGGTCTTGCTTAGTGTGTTGTGTTGAGCTTGTAAGGTCTCTAACTTGCGAACTCTCTCTCTCTAATTCAGATCTATAAGAATATTATGAGCTCTTTGAGCTTGCCGAGACGTACTGTGGTCAGATTCTTGATCACAGGAACTCGTACATCCTTCTTGCACCTACAAACACAAACAAATTGCAATTAGCTTGCGGTACAAGTAAGATAATTGCTAGAACAAAGTTACAACACGTATATATTGTATCATAATGCTATCTTGATGGCAATCACGAGTAAAGTAGGTAAATATGCGCGTGCGGATGAAACAACTCTGAATTTTACAAGGGGGAGATTTGCTCGGATGTTTGTGGAGATCAACTTATCTCAGACGTTGAAGGGTTCGGTATCAATGATTGATGATCTCTTTTTCGTCACCTATAACGATTTGTACGCGTTATCGGATTCATGGTCATCTCCTCCAATCATGCCCACAACAACTTATTGAGAATCAAGGAGAGGAAGGTACATATTCTGGTCCCTTTCTAGTGGTGGCAATGCCTTAACCAGATGATGGTTTCACTCATGTGAGCAGGTGTGGAAAACCAGGGACTTCTCAGCAAAAGTATGTATCGTTTGCGGAGAGGAATTCAGGGTAACGTAACTCACGAGTGTTGCAGGAGAACTCCAAATCCCTTTCAAAAAAGAATATTCATTTCTCTAACACTTTCAATAGACTATACATTACGCCGGATAAAAGTGAGCCCAAGCCTATGGAATCTCATAGGTAGAACAATAAGGATAATGATATTACAAATAAGGAGAATAAGACTACGCATCTAGAGGTATTCGGGAAATCTTAGGTAATGTGCAGGCCATGAAAAGCAAACCGATCCAGGATATTGAGGAAATTCAAGCGAGGCTTGTACTGTCTCCATTGGATGATCTTTTGTTGGAAGAAGAAACTTTATGTAAAGATCTTGAGGTGATCCTTGAACAAGAGGAGATGATTTGGTTCCAAAAGTCTAGAGAGAAATAGATTAAGCTAGGGACATGAATACTAGCTTTTTCCATATTTCAACTATAACCCGTCGAAAAAGGAATCGAATTGAGGCTTTTAAGGATTCTGATGATGATGTATGGATTACATATCCGGTAATGTTGGAGGAGATTGTTGTAACTTACTATAATACCTTGTACGCAAGAGAAGATACTGGTAGAGTTGTCACACCGTTGCCACGTGAGGGCTTCACATGATAAATCATGCGGATTAGTCTCACTTGATAAACCGTTTTTGAAAGGTGGTGTAGAGGTTGCGATGAGGAGTTTGGGAAGCTTTAAAGGACCATGTCCGGATGGTACCTACCGGTTTTCTTCTATAAGTGTTGGGGTACAATAGAAATTCAATCTCTCGATTTGTACTCTGCTTTTTATACAAACCGTCTTTTGAGGGTCTTGAATGATGCTTTACTAGTTCTCATTGCTAAGGTGGCCAAATCTGAGACGATAAAGCAATTTCGGCTGATCAGTATATGTAATGTCCTCTTTTTGACTACTACCAAAACGATGGTGATGAGACTGAAGAAGGTGATACCGTTCTTAATTGGACCAGATCATTCTAGCTTTATCCATGGACGATTAAGCGTAAATAATATTTTGATCGTCCAAGAAACTGTTCATTCTATGAAGCGTAAGAAACGCAAGAAGGGATGGATGTTGTTAAAACTTGACTTGGAGAAAGCTTACGATAAAATTTAGTGGGATTTCTTGGAGGATACGCTTTGGGCCATTGGGGTTATTGGAAAAATGGGTTTGATGGATAATGACATGTGTCCTGGAACCGGCGATTGCACTATTGTGGAATGGAGAGACAATGGGAGCTTTATAAGGCTTAGCGAGGTCTCCAGCAAGATGATCCTTTATCGCCTTACCTTTTTGTTCTTTGCTTGGAACGGTTGTGCCATCTGATTGAGCGAGAAGTAGATGATTGAAAATGGAATCCAATCAGTATAGCGAAAAGAGGTCCAAAACTTTCTCATGTGTGTTTTGCTCATGATCTTATTCTATTTTCGGGAGGCGTTTGTTGGATAGATTCGGGTAATACGAAGAGTATTCTCTTCTGGTTCCTTTCCGGATTTATGCCGGTTTTGGTTTGGTCATCGAAAACTTCTACTCGCGGTGGTGAATAGTCTTCCCTAGGTCTGTACGCCACCGGAGTTTGAAGATCATGGCTTCTTTCAGCAAGTTTTGAAAGACGGAGTCTCAATCTCGCTTTTCTCCGCAAGCATGATGGTTGAGAAAACCATATCCTTTAACGGTGTGGTTTAGGAAGAGACGACCTCCAAATGGGATACAAGTGGCGATCTTAGCGGCGATTCCACGGTGGTCTCCGGCGAGCTGCAAGACGTTTATCCAGCAGGTGGACACGTGGCAAAGATGGTGATGATGTGTCTCGCTCTAAATCATTCCTTGATCTGGGCCTCTTAGTCTAGCCCACTCTTTTTCTTTATATGTTGTAGCCCATTACAAATCTAGCCCATTTGTGTATATCTCTAATCAAGACTTTAGATGACAAAAGAAAAACATAATATTTAATTTTTTAAACATGTAGGTAGTAGTTAATAGTGCACGGTTAAAGAGACATATAAAATAAGAAAACGTCGTCAAAAATGTCGGCTGCATTAATTTCCCTTCTCAGTTTATCCTTTCCTAAAACTAGTAAGCCGTAAATCATTTAAACCCCAATTTCATTCCAACCTAATGCATTTTATATTATTCTTTCATTATTTTACTACTTGTAGTATTGAAACTTATACATTTGAGTAACAAGTTAATGCTATATAATATGGGATCTAATTGTTTTTTCAATTTATATTTATTTAAAATTGTAAGGCTGTGTTTATATTTGAAAATTATTTTTGAAATATTATTTTAAAAATTTTTGTATTCAAATTAAAATCAACCAAAATTATAGAAACTAAACCTAATAAAATAACTCCAATAAATTTTAAATCTAGGTATCTAAAACACCGAACGAAATCCAAAATTGCACCCGATCAATGAAAAAATTATAAATCTATTAAATATTTTCTAATTTTGATTTTTTTTTTATAAAATACCTGAACATAAACTTGATTTATACTTAAATTTTTGTGGTCCAATTTTGACAAAAAAAAAACTTGATTTATACCAAACTAAACTCTGTCGAAAATATTGACAAAAAAAAAAAACTTTGTCGGAAAAATAATATACATCTTAAATCAAAAATAACTAAAATACCGTATTAAAAAAAAAACGAACTAGAAAAAATTCTAAAATGAATCCTAAATATATGTACCCAAAAAACTAAATGTAAACTCGGAGTGAAACTGAACCAATAATTTAATTTATATCTCATATATTTTTATTATATTTTAGCTTTTCAGAATTTTTTAAAAAAAATCTTTATTTATTTTAAATATTTACATAAAAATTTATAACAAAAGTAGCTGTTTTATTTTTAAACTCATGTTCAGTTAAGTTATTAAACTCATATTAATATTTTGAAATATTGTTTTAAAGACTTAAAATTTAAACTAAGCGTGATAAATATCTAAATGTTAAATTTATATACTTAAAAAATTGAATCCGAACTTAAACTAAAACTGAATATTGAACCAAAATTGTAATGAATATATTTCTTTGTTAAATTTTTACTTTATACAATTTTTTTTACTAAATTTTAATTAATTTATAGTTTTATATATAGAATTATAACAAAACTTATTATATATTTATTTTTAAAGGTTATTATAAATTTTAAGTTAATTTTATTGTAAAGTTTATTAACGTTTAAAATAAAAATGCATTCTACTATAATATGTCACTTCAGTAAATATTCAGTAGATTTTATTTGCTATACTCAAGCAAAGTCATATTGTTATGTTCTAGTTTTATCAAAAACAAGAAAAACATGTGTTTGAGTTAGGATACCGAGGCTTCTTTAGAGCTCTGATCGGCTCTTTCGTTATGGTTCCATTGTTTCCACTACTCAAGCACTACCTCAAAAACATTTTAATACAATTATCGAAACATCTTAGTTTCTTCAATTTTATAACTTGTTTTTAATTTATTTTTGCAAGTGTATAATTAACGTATGATGGACCACTAGGAGCCACATGGAAATATCAGAACCACACAAGGCCTTTCTTTCTCTCGGGGTTTCTTGCATTTGCATTCAATAATTTTATCTCTACTTATTCATTCTTCATTTACTATTTCTTAGTTACTTATAACTATCTCTTTCATTTCTATTAAATAATATACTCACCATTCCGTCTTCGAATTTTCACAATTTTCATTTTACAAAAACATTATATCATGTTAACACAGTGTACTTTTTATTCCCACTACTTATTAATATTATACGTAGAAATACATTTTTGTATTTATTTTCATATTTAACCCACACCACAATTTTTCTTTTGTATACCAAAAAACAATAAAATAATATAGAATTAAATAAAAATCAGCTTTTCTAAGAAAGGCGAAAAATGAGTCTCTTACACGACCACTTCGCTTTTAATAAAAAAAAAATGTTTTCTGAAGAATCTATACCATAAGTTTTTAACCTTTTTGTATGACAAATAGAATTTTGATATAGATTATTTAATTGTTCCGAACATGCAAAACCTTTTATTTCACAGTTGAAACCCATCAATATGAAATATAAAAATTGAACTACACGTGTCAGTGGTTGGACTAATGATAAATCTGTATCCAGGTCTCCATAACTTAGAATTATAAAATAATGTTATATGATAAGACAAAGAGAGGTCGTGCCCAGAAGAGCATGGTCCTGAAAACCAGGTTCACTAAAATAAATATGTTAAGAATTAGGTTTTAATCATAATTAAGTATGAAAGAAAAAAGTTACAGCCTGAGATTTAGACAGTCTTCTAACACTAATCTTCATTTTTGTTTTTAGTGAAACACAGAATCGTAAGCTTGGTGATCTCCACTAACTAGTGTCCTTAATGACAGTTAGTTAATGTTAATTATTACTCTCTCCGTTTTATATTAGTTGTCATTCTACAATATTTCACACATATTAAGAAAATAGTTAAATGTTCTATTATGTCCTTGACTGACTATTAGAATTCCAAACCATTTAATACGTTATTTATTTAATTAGAGGTAAATGAAATCATTTTATATTAAAAAAAAATGTATTGGAAAATGAAAATAATAACTAAAATGAAACAAAAAATTTAACCTAAAATGACAACTAATATGAAACGGAGGGAGTACTAATTTGTTATCGGTTTAGCTACTCGTTCAAGGTTAGTGCCCAAACAAAAGAACCGTTACCTTGTTCATAAATACAACAGTTTTTTTTTTGTCAACATTGGACCACAAATGGTCGGCCCATTAGCCAAGTTCTTGTAAATGCAAGCGGGGGACTCGATCCCATAATGAACAAGTGCGCATGCCTCTTGTGGACTTATCACATATCACTAGACTAAATGTCATTTGCAAATACAACAGTTTAGAAAAAGATTTAAAAAAAAATAGTGCTCATTTTTAATATCTCCTGTTTTTTTGTTCAAAGCTGAAACCGTTAAAAAAATCAGCACATATATCAGAGTCTTTTGGTAAGGGTTATATTTTTGAGTTTTCTACCATAAGATTTAGAAATTGGTAGGATTGTACTTTTGTATATTTTGCTGTAGAATTTTATATTTATAAAATTCATAAATTTTTGTTCTACGTTTTTTGGTTTCTACCACCAAAAACATTTCTTACATAAAAATTGGTTTTTTAGAGCAATGAAAACAAAAAATAAACCTAGAACATAATTGGTTTAATTTCAGTGTTCTAGAAAGATTTTTGTTTTCTAGAGGAATGTTTATTACCAATCAGTTTCTCAGACTATAGTTTTTTAGGTTGTATAAATTTTTTGCTCTAAATTTCTTTTTTTTGTAGATTTATTTACTGTATAAATTTACATTTGTAAAGTTCATAATTTTGACTATAGGTTTTTAGCTTTTTGCAGTCAAAAAAAATTCTGTAAATAAAAAAAATGATTTTCTAGAATAAAAAATCAAAATATAAACTTTGTGCAAAGTTAGCAAAAATTTTATTTTCTAAAGCAACAAAATAAGACTATTGTAAATTTTGTAAAAAAGATTAATAAGATTTTAAATTTCAACTAATATTTATATTATTTCAAATAAAGTATATAGTTTCAGTAAACTTGACTTTGAGATATTATTTTTGTATTGAAAAAATGATATCATGGGATTGTGTAACTAAAGTGCTACCAATTTGAGTAAAGATTATTTTATAGTTATCTTCATTATGTAATTTACAATGTACAAAGTGAATAAAAAGGCAAAACATACTAGCATAATTTCGTGTTAACGATTATTACAACGGATTCCCGGAAAAACTTAGTCAAATTATTTGTCTAATATTATTTATAACATAGTTTGTTATGTTGGCTTGCATGTTTAAAGGCAAACAAAAGAAAATGGCTCGCACAATAATTCCCCCATTATTAGGGCTTTTCATATCAGCCAATACAAATCTAACAAACTGATTAACCCATAAATTATTATGATTTAACAACTTTCCCTCAAAAATAAATATTCAGCTGCTGACAAAACAATAGGTCTAATATTTTTATTTCTATGGTTAAAAATAGAATTTCTATTGATATTCAATTTTTTCTCTCAAGATTTATTCCCACCAATGGTTTAAAGTTCATTAGCTATTATTTTTTTTTGTCAACGGCAGATTAATTGGGCCACAAGGCCGGGTCAATAGCTAAATTCCTACATAATATAAGCAGGAAGACTCGATCCTTGGTTGTGCAAATGAGCTACTTTAAGTGGACTTACCGCTGGCCACTAGGCTAAAAGTCATTTGCCATTAGCTTTTTTTTTTTTTTTTGTCAACATCATTCATAAAAGTGCAGAACTGCACAAAACTCAGGGTTCGATAGAATCAACTATAGCCTGTCTCTCTTACATACATGGCAAAAGCATCAACCCTATAATTGAGAATACGAGGAATAATCGAAAGAGAGAAAACCTTAAATCTACTGCGGAGACTCGCGAAGTCTTCTTGGTGCGTTAGGAAGGCTGGCCATTCCTCTGGCCTGTCGAAAATCTGCCCGATTGTCTCGCAGTCTATCATTATCTCCACTTCTAGTATCTTGATGGTTACCAACGATTCCATAGCCCATAGTACAACCTCAACCTCTGCATGTAGCACTGATAGACTTTGGTTAACACTCCGAGCACCCGAACAACACCCCTCTACCGAATCTGGAAAACTGAACCACCCGAGTCCGATTAATCGGTTCGTCGTCTTCCAGGAAGCGTCCACATAGCATTTGTAGCCTGTGAACCCTGAATAGGTTGTAGAAGGGAAAATTCATGATGAACAGCTATTATTCTTTTAATCTTAAATATCATAGTTTTCCATTATAATTTTTAAAATAAATCGTTCATATGGTTCTATACTATAGTGGATTTACCAAAAGTTTTTCTTGTTAATTTTCTGCGTATTGAAGAGGAACATAATGTCTATCTTTTGTATAAATAGTGTCAAAATTTTCATTTATTTCTTGATTCACGGTTTAAAATTGTATATCAGTGTATTCAGATCTGTAATAAAAATAAGAATCTAACTCTTCTTTGTCGATTTCGACAAATAAGATAGGAGTAAAGACCATTATTTTAGTTAACTCATAATTTGCTTCGTATTAGACTATTAGCATTTTATCTGATTGGAATGACAAACTGCATTTTCTTTTAAAAAAAAATCTTTTGTCCGCGAATTCATGTCGAAATCCCAGTTTCTATAGATTTGAAGGCGGCCATATACATTTTTTAGTTACACATATTTGAATAGTGAATTATG